>PKRV01000459.1:295385-501537 GCA_003709505.1 Hyphantria cunea | reverse complement strand
ATATATATATATATATATATATATATATATAAGTTCGTTAAGCTCCGAAAGAGCAACGGATCCCTTCAAGGATCGCTAGACCTTACTATAATTCAAATGGAGATACCTACTATACTTAATTTGATATACTTAAATTGAGATATGTATATAAAATAAAAAAAAAATTTAGAACGATATTAAAACAAAAGAAATAGTGAACAAAATCCGATTCAAAAGCAACAAAATACAGCGTGACGCAGTTATTCTTCAATAAAAATCAATTTTACATGGTTGTTCTAGCCTTAATTAGTATAAAGATTAAAAAAACTTTGTATAAGTAAGTCTCTTACGGCTTATAATTATATCCCTAGGGTAATTATTATCTTATTACAACATCTACTAGAAATAATAGGATATTAACATTTAATTATACGTACACAATTTGTATTCTAGAATCGCTTAACTCAGTTTAATGCACTCCAAATTGTTTAACATTTACGTCATGCCAATTACAGTACATAAAAAAATTGTAGACTAATACACCATTCATGCCACTTTTTGTATACTACTAGTTACAAGTTGAATCGATTTAATTAAATATGTTCCGACATTTTAACACACAACGCCATCTAGTCCCAAACTAAGCAGAGCTTGTACTATGGGTACTAGACAACTGATATTAATACTTATATACTTTTTTTTGTAAATACATACATATTATACATAGAAAACACCCAAACTCCGAAACAAAGATTTGCAGATCATACAAACATTTGGTCCGACTCAGGAATCGAACCCGAGACCTCAAGCACAGCAGTCGCATTGAATCTCATATTAGTACTGCCTAGTTCTTAGTTATAAAGGTGTCTGAGGAAGTTGCTTCACGTGAGAAATCGAAGTTCAGCCATATAGAGGTAGACTCTTTATTTCCGTGGGAGAGCCACGCTTCGGCATGAATGGGCCGGCTCGACCGGAGTGATACCACAGCCTCACAGAAAACCTGTGTGAAACAGCGCTTACGCTGTGTTTCATCGGGTGAGTGAGGATACCGGAGGCCCATACCCCAATCCAACGCCCCCTATCCCCCTCACCATCCCCTTTCCCCCCAGGCCGCCATAGTGTGGGTCACCATACTGCATTGTTCTTTTTCGCATTGAAGATGGTGACCACCACTCTTGGATTCTGCTCATGCTTTCCATCAGGCAGGGCAGAGTCATTTTGGCAGCTTAAATATAAAAAAAAAAGGCTTATAGCCGACTCCAACGTACTTTAAGAAAAAGGCTCGAAGAAAGTAACCAGTCATTATCATCAGTCTTTAACAGTCCACTGCTCGACATGGGCAGAGATAAGGAGAGCTTAGAAAGGAGCTTTAGGCCTATTATACCATGCTGAGCAAACAAATTAGAATAGGGTTTATTTTAAGTTACTTATCTTCCATTTTGTTCCAAGGAGTTTGTATATTAAGCAAATGTATCACCAACCCATGGGCGTCTGTAGTTTCTTACCGTTCAGTGATTCATCAGCTCTCGTTTACCCCTAATTAAAAAAACACTTAGAGCGAGTACCAGATAAACTATTTAACATGTTTCGGTTTCGCGATTCTTCGATAATCATTTCATGTCAGATAAACATTCAATATAATAATTATCAGCAACCTTTATCTGTTAAATTGTGTTATGTGATTCACAACTATCTGGAAAATTTGCAGAAACTAGTCTAATTGGGCCTTAATTTTAGTGACACGTGTAAAACCTGATGTAATTAATAAATTGTATAGTGTTCCTTATAAATACTTTAAATATGATTGTCATGACACACTATTAAAATTTTTCCTTTACCATACCACGTCGACGTACCATGTGGTCTACGTGCTAATATGCACAAATGTTGGTTACATGCCTTTTCCGCGTACCTAGGAGTAGTAATTCAGCTTCGTTACATTTACATAAATACTTTAATGACCTGAATCATAACTCTGTAACAATACAAGCAATCCAATACTTTAGGTAGGTATATTTACATAATGGATATTGCTATTACATAATGGTTCCATCTCATTGTTGATGTAAAATAGTTAAACACCACGTTTTCCTCACTGCAGTTAGCAATAGCATTTAAACGTCTATTGTGGCGAGAGCGCAACAGAACATATGTACCGATATATTCATTGTAATTGAAGAAATTATCGTTAAATTTATTTTAAGTAAATGATGCAAGAAAATTTGAATATTATGCAAGGTGGATGTGACAATACGACATTGAAAGAAACCGTGTGCTATTCAAATATGTTGATTTACTTTGGGATTGTTTAATTTATCCGAAAGCAGATATAAAAATAATTCTAACAAACTAGAGCATCTTAAAAATTAAAACTAATAAGGACATCATTTGTAATTTAAGTTAACAAACCTCAGTGGCCGAGGTCTCGACCGTAAAATAGATACCTACTAAATAACCGAACGATACACGACTTAGGTTATTAAAGTAGATACCTGCTTTATCGACATAAGCTAAACAGCACAAGTAATATTATGTATTCAAGTTTTTTTAAAGTACACAGTCGCCGTAATAATCACAAAAAGAAACGAAAACGCAAGCTCTTAAATTTGGTCATCTCGTGTCGTGGTTACGACTTGAAGAGCATTAACTCTGTTAGGAATTAAAGGTCGATCTCGTATCTCCTGGATAGTTTGTACAATAATCCGACTATTGATAAGGTAGGTAGGGAGGTATTCACTAACCGTATAACTGCATAACCGAGTCGAGGCATTGTTTTATTTAAACTCGCACAAAATAACATCAAGTTACATCACAAATAACAAACTTAACTACTATGACCTGTCACTATAAAAAAAATTTGCATTTCGCTTTACTTTCTGATGTAACCCCTGTTTTATGTCTAATTTGACTGGACTAAATTTAGCACTGACGACAGACGAGGCCGTCGAATAATTTCGGCAGTTATTTTTCGACCACCCGCAAGACACGTTTTATAAATGTTTTGGAAGCTGGTTCACCCGAATGCATAAGTGCATTGGTATTGGAGGGGGATATTTATAAAAGCTATAGATAAACTTTTTTATATTCAATTTTCATTTCACTAACTATTTTTGAAACAGCCCACGTACATATGCTAAGAGTGTTGAATGTATAATGTTGACTAGGTATGACAATCATCAGGTGATCCGACAAAGAACCAGGGTCATCGACGTAGCCCGTTGGGGTAAACGAGTTCTTGAGTGGAGACCGCGTCTCGGCAAACGTAGTGTAGGACGTTCACAAGCCAGGTGGAGCGATGATTTGCGCAAGACGGCTGGCAGGAGCTGGATGCGAGAAGCTATAGATCGAACTAAGTAGCGTGAAATTGGAGAGGCCTATGTCCAGCAGTGGACTGCAATAGGCTGATGATGATGATGATGATGATGAAGGTGAGACAATCATGTCTAGCAAGACAAAATCACCTCGCCAGGTCGTATAATCTACCCTCAGTGTTAGAGGCACATGACACCCATTCTTTATGTCTATAAGAAGGTATTTAAAAAAATTGATTGGTCCACATTTTTGTGTAAATTTTAGTAGTCAATTTGACGGATTAGTCCCACACCGAATTCATCGTATGTTTAATTCTGTATCTATAATCATTTCAGCTATAATAAAACTTAAGATCCACAAGTCCATCATTCCACATGCGCTGCATAAAACCCTGGATTCAGTGACTGATGAGCACGAAGCCGTTGAAGAAGTGGCATCACACTTTGATCTCAGCCGACATAACAGCTTCTACGTAGTTCAAAGGAAGCCGCTATTTCAGAATGTGTGGCTGGCTGGTGAAAGGGTGATGTTCTTTAGAGATTCTAAAGGTTATTCATTATTTATAAATTCTTAGACTGTTCTATTTGATGCAGCTGTTCGTAGATTTTAATTTGAAATTTATATTTATTCCAGCCTCAAGCACCATTGTGGAGACTTTAAAACGTATAGTTTATCAGCTCTCAGTGGTAGAAGGTGCAAGCTCAGAAACAGCTGATATAGCTCGCCAGACCAGGTTCCCGCCAGAGGCTGGATATCATGTGGTGTTGTCGGTGGTTCATCCCAGACCTGATGTTCTGAAGGTTGATCTGGATGCAGGAAACGCCATTGAAGGTATTAATTTTGCTCAGTTTTATATCAATCTGGCTGCTTCCATCACTTAAAACTATTGGATCACTTATTTGGTGCTCCAAACGTGTTTAATGTTTCTTAAATCAATATAAGATGCATAATTTCTTGTTTGTATGAGTAGGTCTCCGGATAATACGGATTTACAGCGGGAGCTGGTAGTTGTTGACTTTTTTTTATGATATAGGTGGCAAACTAGCAAACGTATCGCCTGATGGTTAGTGATTACCGCCGCCCATGGACACCGACAACACCAGAGGCGTCACAAGTGCGTTGCCGGCCTTGTACCATCCTATCATTATTAAATGCAGAGCTCTAGAAATTATACATTATCACTTTTTGACCAAAGTGTTAGTGTGTTTTTCTATCTTTATCGATTTTCAAATGGCAACATTAATTTACGCTATCATTGCCCACATGATGTCACAGTTACGATCTTAATGTTGCCAATAACCAGCAAACAGACATATCTAGATTTGTTTCTTAATTTTTGTCATATCATTACAGTTCTTTTATGTACGAACTGCTAACGCCATTTAGTGAAAGAAATGAGAACTAAGTTTGAAATTAATGCAAAGAGGAAGTCTGGTGTACATTAGAAGTAACTTATTTAAAATTTAAATTAGGCCAATGACTAGTAAATAAAATTAACGTGGAACTTAATCTTTATTACTACGTTAACCGAAACTTATTTTGTTTTTGTGATACATATAGTCTGTCACGTTATTTGAAACGCCAGACATACAAAGTAATAGTAACATAATTAGATTTTTAAGAGCCCTTATAGGCGAGTTTGAATTTTTAGATATTGTATTCAGTTAAACGTCAACAATAAGAACACTCTGTTTTTATTAATCCGAAGGACAAAATATACCGATACTCCCTCCGTATTAATAATTTCGAATCCGCAAAAAGAAGTGGCGCTCATAGCCCAGTTGCACTCGGTGATTAGAAACAATCATCGAGGGTAAGCAACGATGGCGCGGTCAGTACCTGGATGGATGACCGCTGGTGGCATGTTACCATGAGCGTCTCCGTGATTCGGAGGTCACGTTAAGCAGTCGGTCCCGGTTGTTATCATACGATAACAGTCGTGAAGCTTAGTTGGAGGCCTTCGGGCGGCTTAAAAACATCCAACGGCAAGATTTACGTAGCCACAACGTATTCTTGCCAGTCCCCAACCCGCACTTGGCCAGCGTGGGGACGTATGGCCTTAACCCTCTCCTGAGAGGAGACCCGAGCCCAGCAGTGGCACATTATGGGTTGTTGTTTGTGTTTTGTTTGTTTGTTTGTTTAAAAAGATTACTTTTTCAGTAGAGCAGTTCAAATGTTGTTTTAACAATCAAAGAACTGTTATTTTCACAGACTGTTTTTTTATATCAGTGATTTGAACATCCACATTTATTTCTCTGACAAGGGTTTTTTTTGCAGATCCGACATTATTAATAGGGATTTGATTATGTGCCGTCAATTTTAAATACTTTTGCTGCGCCAAATAACTCTGAGAAAAGATCATATTCAGTGCAGTGATATCCTTCTGTGCAAATGTTTCCACCCTACAAACTCATGCATCTCCATCCCACATTCGACATTGGCGGAATTCTCGAAATCGACACAGTTTGTCATATACAAAAAAGTACTGTCTGTAGCTACTTCTTAATTTATATTGAAATTTTGAGTATCTGTTTTTTTTTGTAAATTTTCTAGAAATGAATTCTAGCTAAGATTGATTTATTGCCCCAGCAACCACCTTTTTTTCCCTTGCGGTAATCCTCTTAGTTACCACCTCCTGTGGCGTATCGAACTCGAACCGACTAAAACCGCACGCCATCGCGGGTACTAGGAGCCGGGGAACCAGGTGCATCATAGGAAGGAAAACCCTGCAACCACGACGTACCTCGAGCCACCCACTGTTTGTAGGTGGCCGCCTCCTATGTAGGAACCCTCGCGTCCCTTTTTTCCTCATCGTGGCCTCACCTGTCAGCCTCAGGTTTGCGCTTATGGAGGACGGAGATCGTTTAGCGCTCTCCGGCGCCTGGTCGTTTGCGGTACCTGGCCCGTTCCCGGGCCTGGCGAACAAGGAGGGCTCTAAGCCTTTTCCATTTGCTTCGCAAGCATAACTTGCTCGCAGAAAGAGACGGCAGAGTTCCACGCGCTCTCGCTCCGCAACATTGCCGCAATCATGTTCCCGAGCGAGAAACCCCCACCCCGTTGGCCGCCATGAGATCACGCTTCGGTTCCTCCCATTGGACATTCTGCCAGCGCGTGGAGCGCCGAGCCTACGGTCTGGCCATCGCAGTGGTGGGACTCAGGCGTTGGCTCCTTGCGGATCAGACACAGGCTTTCTCCGAAGCATCCTTTCTCCGTGATCACCTGTGTCAACCGGCATGCGACGCTCCCATGAATCATCCATAACGGGTCTCACCGCCGCAATAACGAGGTGCCTAGCCCCCAAAATCCCCTGCTTACTAAATTAAATTCTAGAAACATGTCACTCATGTCACTTACTGCGACTTAATGCCTTAGTTAGTATTATGTTTAAAGTTTTATAAATACAGTTTAATATTGGTACTAAATGTAATTTTTCAGACTACATTGGATCTTTTGTTGACGAGCTCAACGTTCTCTACAACTTCACACTAAAGTCGCAGTGGCTGCATCTTCTCAATTTTGATTTCCAAACTACTGAGGTTTGTTTGAATATATTTTATATAAAATGTGAAAATAATTATGGTCTTTGAATGGTTAATTATAGTAGAGGAGTATAAAATGACTTCTTAATAAAGTTATAATACATAATAGCTGCGCCCCGCGGTTCACCCGCTGTGGTTGTTGTATCAACACAACAACAAATTCGGGTAAAACCGCGACGAAAATAAATTATATATACATTTGAGTTCTCCTGTAGTACCTACTGTTTGTTAACCGGTGTTTTCGAAGCCTTAAATCGGCTTTTTACTTACCCACCCACGGCGAAGCCAAAAGGAAGGGTAATTCTTTTAAGTTTTGGGAGTCTATTTAGTCTGGCCATAAATACTGTTATAGTTAAAAATAACAAAATATTACTTTTGAATTTGGAATCTGTAATTTTTATACAATTGTTCATTGTGTTTTCTTATTTTCTCTCTAAAATCTTTTAAAATGTTTGTGATATTTCTACGCTCTCTTAACATATCTCCAACCGCGATTGACTGGTTTCACTACTACCTGTGTGGTCGTCGGCAGCGTATTATTATTGAAAACATCGTATCTTCTTGGTGTAAATACTACAGTTGGTGTACCGCAAGGCGGCGTGCTCTCTCCCTTACTTTTCTCTGGTTTTATAAACACCGCCACGAATGATCTATCTTTATCCTGCCATACGCAGATAATCTCCAATTTTATATCAATGCATCACTGATTAATCTGACTCATGATGACCTGGACAAAATATGCAAGTGAAGTAACACTTATGGCTTGAAAATCAATCCATCCAATAATGTCGAATAACTTCTAAACTTGTTTTACATCGATAGTATCTTATCATGGGGTCCTCAGCTGCTAGAACCGCAATCGCAAAATGTTTGCTGCTCGGATCTTTGCGCAAATTACGAAATTTTCTACCTATATCAGCCAAAAGTGCTCTTACACAATCCCTTCTTTTCCCCATCCTTGATTATGCTGCTGCCAATTATCTAGATCTAACTGAAGACCAATTGACCAAGCTTGAGAGACTCCCAAATCTCTGTATAAGATTTATATTTGGATTACGCAAATATGATCATGTCTCTGATTATCCGTAAAAAGCTTAAGTTGTCACCCATCTACCTTCGCCGGAATGCTCATATTCTTACTCTTCTTTATAACATTCTATTCAATCCTCTTACTCCACGTTACCTTAATTCCGCTTCATCTTTCTGCATGACAAACACTTCAAATTGTTGAGATTGTCGGAGAACCTGAAATTGAGAATGCCTGGACATACTACCAAATTCCTCGACCACTCCTTCACTGTTCAAGCAGTTCGGTTGTGGAAAGCTCTACCTGTAATAATAAGACGTGCGCAGACATTAGCTATGTTCAACAGACTGGTGAAGGCATAATATTTGGGAGATCTCAACGACTTGGAACCGACCTTGAAATGAATTGGGTCAAATTTAACATTTCGCGAATTCCATAGGAGTATATATGGAATATTTATTAATTAATATTTCTACATATTTATTTATTCATCCACACTAGATGTTACTATTATACTTATGAAATATGTATATATACTTCTTTTTTCTATCATCTTTTTATGCAACAGAAGAAAGAAAGACGTGGAAAAATGTAGGGTAGTGCACCCTATATTTTCCACATCTTTCTTTCCATTCCAGAGCTGCCTGTAAGAGATTGCCTTCGGGTGGTAAGGGCGTCAATTGTACCTTTTACCTTTAAGTTACCATTGTAAATAATCTGGTGTACTATAAAGCGATTATTATTATTATATTAAAATAGGGTGGGATGATAAAAAGAACCGAATCACTGTGATTGCATTACATAAAGCAGCCTATAAAAGACGCACTGGTCATTTCTTAACTGATAATTTAAAAAAGAATAGGGTGGTAAAATCAAAACAACTAAACAACCAAAGGGAGGTTACAGAAGAATTTTGTTTACAGATGAGATTTTTTTTTGTAACTGAGCAATATTTTTACAAACAAAATGACCGTTTTTAAGCTGAAAGCTTTTAAGAAGCTCTCCATAATTATGATTATAATCATAATTGGAGAGCTTCTTAAGAGCTAGCGTCAACAGAGTACAACGTGGGTATATTTTTGTGAAAAAGGTATCAAAACATCGGCACAAGAGTATCATGATACCATTCTTAAGAAGGCAGTTAAGCCCCTTAGTAGTAGCAGCAAGAGCATGAGAGCTAAAGACTTGCCGTCGTCTCGGCCTGATCTTAACCCACTGGATTATGATTTATGATGAGTTTTTCAGAGTAAAAAATCAAAACAATCCATACGATTGGCAGTGAAGAATTTTTCCATAAAAATAATGTAAGCTTGATGGGTTTTGGGCATAAAGAAAACTAATTATTAGTATAAACCGAGATGTATTTTGATAACAAGTGGAGATAACTTTCGACACACACAGAACAGCGTACAAGAGCAGTGTTGCCCCACATCATAGATGAAAAATAACCAATATGACATTAACATTAGAATGACATATATTGTGTTTATAAAATATACACTAACAAAGCTGCTATGGATAAATGGTCTCAACGTTTAAAGAGCTATATTGCAGCCAATGGAGACCATTTCGAACAAGCTTTATGTATTTTTAATGGTTTTGTATTAATGTATTAAACAAATACACAGAAATAAATGTTACGTGCAATAAAAAAAAAATCTTTGTAACAATATTTATGGCATGACTAAGTATTTTTGCAGTTTCCAATGAGGTGTTAGTTGATTCGTAATAACAGCCCGGGTGAAATGCTGTATAAGTTTTATATTATTATAAAGTTATTACGTAGTCGGTTTATAGGTTCTTTAAACTTTTTCGTATTAATATCATGTTGAGGCTTATAAAATATTACTATATATACTATATTAAATACACATGTTTACAATATATAATCCTCTTTATTCATAAATATTATTTGATTTTAAGCAACGGTTCTGTGTTATTTTCAACTTTAAACTAACTGATTTAAGTTGAAAATAGCACGTGCATACGCACATACGCAAATATAATAGATATCGTACACCCAGTCACAGAACCTGTTTCTTACAGAAGATTTGTCCTGGCTGAGACTCGAATCCACAGCTTCTGGCTTACTAGTCAGTATCACTAAACGTTAGACCACCAGACCCGTTGAAGATGAACATGATAGATTTTGTCTGTCTGTCTGTTTGTTATTTTCAACTTACAGAATTAAAGTTGCCTTAAAATAACACAGATCCATTGATTAACGCTAAAACACCTTTATGAATAAAGGGGATAATGTTTACGTGATCATATTTGCAGGTGAAAGATGCCAGTGAATGGGGCCACCACTACGCCGTCCGTCATGACCGGCTCCATCTACTCCTAACCAAGCTGGAAGAACGCACAGCCACGCACGTGTCTGAACTGCCGACCATTAATCTTGCGTTATACGCAGTACCATGTGATAAGGCCCCGCTTGTTATATACGATGAATATGGTAAGAAATGTTTGTACATATATGCCTACTTATATACGCTTTCAAAGGTTGGTGAGGTTGTACGAGATGATCTCTGGATCTATGGAACTGTTTTGGAAAAAAAACTGTGCAGGCATTTATACTGCTTTACAGTATTTTGTAATATTTATTTAAATGAATACATATTACATAATACCTTTAAACATGCCATTCTTGTATGTGTAATCTGAATATTGGAAACGGCTCTAATGATTTTCATGAAATTCGATATGCAGGTGGTTGCCAGGGCGATAAATCGATCTAGCTAGAATTCATTTTTAGAAAATTGACCAAAAACAACCGAGGAAAGCTCAATCATTCTGGAACTCTATAGTATTATAGCACTGAAAAGGTACTACTGTGTTACTGTTAGTTGAAGAACGATAATTAAGATTCCTTTTCATTTTTAAAACTAAAAATAAATATCCCTTTGACATATACACACGTAGAATAAATATTAAATCTTTTTCAGATCTGAAAGTATCATCACCTGTCCAAGCTTTCATGTCCCCTAAATGGGGAGGTGTGATATTAGGCAATCCAAGTGCCAAAGAATGCAAGGACCAAACCTTCCGACCTGATGTGAGGGTCATCATGGGCACTTTCATATCACAACTGCGAAAACTACTGGGCATCACTGATACAGTAAGACATAGCTATAAATATTTGTTTTGGATACCTGTCCTTAGAAACCTTACTAGTAAAGTAAATATATTCTAACAACCTAATTACTTTACTACTTACTATTAACTGCACGGTTAGCCTAACGCATTCTATTGTCTTCATTTGCAATGAGCATAGTGATCACCACACCCTCTAGTTAAGCTTTCCATCAGGAATAGTAATCACTTTGGCAGGCCCATATATAATAAAATACATAAAAAGAGAAGAAATTTCGTGTACCGTCGTTAGGTGGGTAGCTTTTCAGAGTACTTACGTATTGTTATGAGAAAAGATTATTCCAGTTCAACACTACACGCTACACCCATACAATACACAGACGCCTAAATCGGAAAGTTCTCGTTGTTTCTTGCGGCACAGAATAATGAACCTTAAATCAATATGTGTAAAATTGAATATAGATTGATTGCCGAGCGTTTGGCTTGTTTATATTACGCGGAAAGGTCGAGATGTTTTATTGGTGTTACGTCGTCGCGGAATCGACTAGAACTATGTTTCAGTTGCTGTCTCGAATATAAAAAGGCGCCACGTCGCAGTTCAGTTTGAGCTACAGTGCGATAAATATTGAATTGGTATCAGTGATTAACCTAGCGACCTCGGTTACAATTAAGGACTGTTATTCTAAGTGATATTCTGATTTTAAGAGTGTTTTTAGTAGTCTCTTTTACACATCAGAAGGTTTATTTCTCAAATCCATGAAACTTCAACACGTTACAGTATTGTACAGTTACAAATAAACCGAAACACATTTACGGTTATCTGGCTATCTTCTCATGAAGAAACTGCATTTTATTTCAGGAACCTATTAAAGGTCTGTACTTAGAACCTTTGCGTTCAGTAAAACCCAGACAGTGGGAGATTGACAACTTACTTCGTATCAGAACCGCTGAGCAGCTGACATCGGCTGAAAGGACACTCCAGTCTTTAGCTCAGTTACTAGGTGAGCATTATTAAACAAATACTAGTTGTGCCATGCAGGTTTAGATGCTTTTAAATTGAAAATTGTTCATTTTGTCATTGCATTTGATTTTGTACTAAAATATATATTTCTTTTTTCTAAAATGAACGAAGTCTAAGTGTGAAAGTTCCGTCAAAATTAATCAGCCATTCCATAGATTAGCCATAATAAAGGGAGAGACAGACGTACAATACTTTTTAATATGGTTTTTTTATGTAAGCGCTATCTATATATCTCAAAATATCATTTTTTATTGTATCACTTTTTATTCTATAGTATCGCGTTACAATAGAACAAAAACAAATGATACAACTTTTCGATATGCGTGCACAAATGATACCAGCTGTTCTATTTTTTGAATTGAGAAAGAATTATAATTGTGTTAATAAATTTTGTACTTTGAAAAATATTCTAGGAAGAAAAATGTGATACGACCTAATAACGTGCCTCGTGTTTCTTTATTATTTATTATTATATTAGCAGTGGACTACTAAAGGCTGTAACGGTGATGATTAAAAATACTTTCGTTCTAGACATTATGTTTAGTCTGGGATTGTGAAACCCAGTATTAAACCTGTTAAAATATATAAGATTTAGTTAACCTATCTAAGCGCCTTTTTGACCGATATTGAAAAAGAAGGAAAGTACGAATAAATGTGTTTTCATTTCTTTTTGTCGATGAATCGTTTTTTTAGTTAATACAGCTCACTATTATTTTGAAGGGCGTTAGACCTTGGCCATATTGGATTCATAAA
Source organism: Hyphantria cunea (assembly GCA_003709505.1). Taxonomy (NCBI): domain Eukaryota; kingdom Metazoa; phylum Arthropoda; class Insecta; order Lepidoptera; family Erebidae; genus Hyphantria; species Hyphantria cunea. The sequence goes on along the minus strand of PKRV01000459.1, from coordinate 488,810 downwards.
GGACAAGAAATTTGTACTCAGTTTACCTAGAAACCCTTTATACGATACCCATAGTGGCATTTTACAAAAATGGAGCAACGACCTTATTGGATTCAAAAAAGGACATGAAATTTATACTCAGTATATCTTAAAACCCCTTACATGACACCCATAGTGATATTTTACAAAACTGGTGTGGTGGCCATATTGGAATACAAAAATTATTTTAAATTATTAACCTACTTATTAAATTACCATTATATGTATAACACATCTCAGCAGGCCACATTTTTGAGGGAGTTTTGACTTCATAAACTAGCAACACACGCATTAAACACAAAATGGCGACTACAATAATTATTTAATTTAGAAATTGTTTATTAAATTTGATTGCTTAATAGTAATAATACAAAACAATTGCACATACCGATGATGGGTAACTATCTTTGTTGAATTGAATCGTCCTTTAAAATATCTGCACACTTTTATCGCGTAAATCATTGTTTTTATCAACACAAACCACGTTTGATACTAAACACAGGAAAAGTATTTAAGCGCCAACAATTGGCGCCGATTTTTTTCCTCTTTCCGCTGTGTCTGTCCATCTAGACAGTTATCAATAGCAGCATGCACTCTTTCTATGGTAAAATTCTTCACTGCCAATCGTATGGATTGTTTTAGGGACTCCATATTATCATGGCGTATAAGGCAAGCCTTACTCTCTAAAACTGACTATATATCATGATCCAGTAGATTACGATGAGGATTAGATAACGGCCAGTCTTCAGATCTCATGAAGTCTGGAACATTCGTTTCTAACCAAGATTGGGTGTATCAACCTTTATGACCCGGCGCTGAGTTTTGCTGAAAAGACTATTCTTGGTTATTGAACATGGTGTTATTAAGTGGTTTAACTACCTTCTTTAGAATGTTATCTTGATACACTTGTGCCGATGGTTTAATACCTTTTTTTTTACAAAAATATGGCTCAGTCACTTCTTCATAGCTAACACCCCACCAAACCATCACTGAAGTCGGATAATGCACACTTTGTACTCATGTTTACTAATCGGGAAGCTAGCATAAATACGGTCATTTTGGTTTTTAAATATTGCTCAGTTTAAAAAAATCTCATCCGTGGACGTTTTGATTTTACCACCTTATTCATAAATTTTTTTTTAAAAATTATAATTTGGACGGCCGCCACGGTACGGAACCTACCTCCAACGCTGAAAATACGAAAACACAATGAACAATCCTATAAAAACGACAGATACCAAATTCAAAAGTAATATTTTGTTATTTTTAATGGAACTGTATTCAGTGCAGCTGTTAATTTGGAATTACAAACAGCCCTTCAATGTTATTTGTTTGAGTAGATTGGAACATACACAATCTTACCTTTTCTACTTTAGACAATTTAACTGTTCTATATATTAATAAAAACATAGTTTGATCCTCGTTGAACAGCTTAAAACAATTTAATATTGACAAAAAGTCATCTATCCTGAGTGTACTGTACTACCCTTTATTTTAAAAATATTTTACCATTTATTTACTTATATTATATCAGCTGTATAAATTCCATGTAAGATTGTATTTTAGCTTCAATAGATAGTAAGTTTGTCTCGAGTAGTTGAGTAACTTGTTTTATAATATTTTATGCTTCCGGCTTTTCTCTTGTTTTCCGGAAGCATAAATTATATCATTTTTATTGTAAATTATGTTTTGATTGAGTAGTGTTGATCCTGTTTCTGTTTGTATCTGGGAACTCTCATCAGGCCAAAACTATTGTTATAATTCTTTATTATATACGTTCAAAGTAATCTATCAAAAACATACTTTTAAATTTACATTAAAAAAATATCATTTGTTAAAGAGAGTCGGTTTCAGTTACCAATATCAAAAGTTTATTCATGTTCTACGTGGGAGAGCCACGCTTCGTCATGCATGAGCCTGCTCGACCGGAGTGATACCACGGCCTCACAGAAAACCGGTGTGAAACAGCGCCTGCGCTGTGTTTCACTTAGTGAGTGAGGATACCGAAGGCCCATAATCCAACCCTTCCCCTCATCCCCCTCCCCATTCCCCAAGGCCAGCAACGCACTTGTGACGCCTCTGGTGTTACGAGTGTCCATGGGCGGCAGTAATCGCTTACCATCAGGCGATACGTCGGCTCCTTTGCCCCCTATTCCATAAAAAAAAACATATTTTTATCCATCATTCATTCATTCTGTTATGTTTTAGCATCGTGAAGTATATATTTGGTATTGATTATTCACTAAAAAATGACTTAATGTTTCTCAGGTGAAATATCGAACATAGTAATCAACGACGAAGTGGGTGCCTCGATCAATTCAGCGGTGGACAGCATCCAGCGCGCCAGCGACCTCATGCGAGAGGGACAGCTCTTGGACGCCTACAAAACGTCGCAGAACGCTTTCTTAGCCGCTGAAACAGCTTTCATGGAGCCTAGCTTATTAGCACTTTTGTACTTCCCGGACGATCAGAAGTGAGTCAACAATTTACCAATTTCAGAATATGCTGCTTTAAACTATAGAAGAAATATGTTAACCAGCACTGTATTTATTACCCAGTTAGGCCTTTATGTATTTACAATAGTCATTGGTTTATCTTTAGTAACTTAAATAAATGAATACCAAAAAATAGAGTTGCTATTTAGCGATTTAAAATAAATGTAATTTTTTGGAATTGAATATAACTTATCCTTAATGGATTATGGCTTCCATAGTTTAGAGGTCTGCTAGCCAAATCATTGCTATCTGTTATTGTTGTAGCTCTGCAAAACACATATATCAATAAACTTTAATCGCCGAAATGTATGTACGCGCATAACTTCAGGTCGACTGCATCAAATTGGATAATTATTTTTTTATGTGTTCGTTATTGTTGGGACAAGGTTTGTATAGAAGAAAATGGAAAGATAACCGGAAAAGTTTTTTTTTGTCTGCGACTGTGTACACTACTGAAAGAAAAATATGGCGATAAGAAGTTCACCGGGTCAGCTAGTTTATTATTAAAAAAATAACAATTTACAGCTATATAATGCTTGCTAATTTTCTCTATTCCAGGTATGCAATCTACATTCCACTGTTTTTGCCTATCATGTTCCCAGTAGTGTTGTCGCTGAAAAACTTGCTGCTGTGGTTCCGCGGCAAGCCTATTCACAAGGAGAAAACTGACTGAATCTAGTCTAATATTCTATATCTAGTATTATACTTGTTTCAATAAGTCACAATAAATGTTTTTTGAGTATATTCTGTTATTTAAATGTAGATAATTTAAACGCTACCTCAAACGTATCTTGTGATCTAACTTTTGCGTTCACTTCTGCACCTCCCTCATCCAGTTATTACGCCCAAACTATCTATTTACACAAATCTATTTTTTATGTGATCTGCTCATCGTTGTTACGAGTCTGGGTGTTCATTACGTCCGTTGTATTATTGTATGTAAATTCTTCGACAACGCGGACATATTCCAAGTGCCGCCTTAGTGTGGGTCACCATGCTGCATTGTCTGCACCTTTTGATTCTGTTCATGATTTCCATCAATCAGAGTAGACTTGCTTTGGCAGGTTATTAAAAAAAATTAATATATTCACTTCTCATTCTTTCATTCTTCAACTTAGACAAAAACATATCACATGGACAACCTTATAGGCCAAACAGGTTGGTGGGTAAAGAGAAGAAAGTTTGTACACAAACATACAAATTTTCTTCTCTTTGCAGTGCTGCAGTTATCCAGTGGAATTCACTCCATTGGTCAGCACTTATTACACATATTACACCTACGGGATGAATAGGCGAGTGTTGTGACACATACTAATTATTTCGTCAGCACACGGACGAACCTGTAAAGGAAATGAAACTATTCTTTTTTTTTTTAATTTCTATTGAATTTGTCTATACGACGTACCGTAACGTACGAGTAAAACAACGACTTTGCTTGTATATATATATTTTAGTTATAATATTTAATACTGAGGTATTTTATCAGATCTGAAATCTGATTAAAACTTAATATTACTAATTTTATATTATTATGATATCATTGTGCAGAAAATACATTGTGTGGTTTCGTATTATCCTAATTTTTAAGCTTCTATGCCATTGACAGATCTGCCGCATTTCTACAAATGCCAAAGATAAGACGCGGAGTTACAATCTTCATGCAGGGTAAATTTAAATAACCTGGAGAACACAAAATAGTAATTCATTTCGTTATCCCTCTGCGATATCTAGGTATTTTTCTAATAATTTATGAATAAATTTCACAATAAGCCCAAAAATGTGTTTATTAAAGTCCGACACCCATATATGTGTCAAATATTAGTCGGTTCGTATAATACCAAAGAAAATAAAAATACTGCAAGAGATAGTGGCTATGCGACACATCCGTTAAGGCAAATGATCCTTACATTCTATTGAAGTGAACTTGAAATGTTAAAGATGTTTGATATGTTGACACATTCTTTAATTTCCACTTACAAAAATTATATTCCAATTAAATAATTAAACTCATTCAAGATGTATGTCTTTTATAGGAACACTGCATAACTATGAGAAATGCATTTCAAAATTGAGCAAAATCAAGTTTCCAATAATCATCAGGATCCTTTTTAGTAAATTCGATTTGTTAGCCATAAGCGTGTAAAGTTCACTGCAAGAACTTAATATACAATTACACGTCATAATAGTTTCATTCGTTTCGTATCATTTTTCTGTATCATAGAAAAAATGTTGGATTAGATTATTTAGTACTTTATTAAAAATATCTAAACTAATTATGTACCTTTGCTTTTAAATTATTATGAATATTAAAAACATTGGTTTAAAAATGTTAGGTTATGTTTATCGATATATTACTCCCAGTATTTTAACGTAAGGAGCGTCTGCATTAACTATATTTTTAAATCTAGGAACGTAAATTATAAAACTGTATAACCGGTGCACATTTCACATTAATTTATCTAATAACGAAGGACAATTCACACCGAGTTATCTACTTAAATTAAGATTCAATCCAATCGGTTTCAGTTATCATGGCAACATTTTCACCTTTACCGGGTAAATACTCAAACTCCCATAGAGAATTTGCCAGCACAAGAGTTTCGCCTTCCGTCAACTCAAAGTTGAGGGTATAACAATCATCTTCGCAGGGAGCACGTGGTCTTAACTGAATGAAGGTCTTTCCCTTCAATTGCGACATGATTATTAGACCAATATCAAATTCTAAATATTTATATCTATGAGTGTCATAGTTCTTAGATAGAAGTAACCAATTGAAGTGGGAGGGGGGAATGTGAGGAGATAAGAAGTAAGGCCTAGGAGCTAGGATCCTGAATGACTTAACAGCTCTAATATCGCAGTTTTGAAAGTGAACAAACCAACTCGGGATGTCTGTGTTTGTTATTCTGGAAACTATTTCTTCTAAGTCCATGGGCTGACGGCCAATTCTTATATTGGTAAGAATTCTACAAGGGACAGAATCACGAAGTCGATCGTCGTCATTAATGAGACTAGTCAAATTAAGTTCAGCTCGTGACGACCAGTCATAATGAGCATCGACAACGATGACGGGTGCCCCGCGCAGTAGATGGTGATTAAAAACTTCGTTGTAAGATGTATCCGACAAACGCGCTATATTTCCTGCAAAAGAAAATATCTGCTGTTAAACATAGGCAAATTTTGAAAATAAGTGGCTATACACTCAATTCGAAATGACATATATGAAAAGGAAAGACTATATTCAGAAGTGCAGTCTTTAAAATTTAAACAGGTGCTTGCTCTGTTATTATACAATCTAGAGTTATTTACTGTACTTATGACGTCATTAATATTGACAATTTAGTGTTCAGAAATCTTTTAAAATACTCACGAACTGCCTCGCAGGCAATACAGTCCGCAGTTGATACACCACTGTCCACATTTTGCGGCTGAGATCTTTCGATCATACATTTATTGTAATACAAGGGAGTCCAGTCCCAAATAGGTAACAGCTTTATTAAGACAATCCGAGCAACTGCCGAGGCATGCCATTGGAATGTATCAGTTTGGCTCACCGTATATCCGATGGCGATTACCATAATCAGAAGTAGAAACACCCTTGTCCATCTTTTAATAGTGGCTTTCCTGACAGCATTCGTCAAAGGGCGACAAATTAAATCCATTTCTTCATCGCTCATACCAGCCTCTTTACAATATTCATAAAACGAACGCACTTCTGAGTTAATTAACTCAAACTTCTCCCGTTGAGACATTTTTACTCCGTGTTTGAAACTCATCTTGATGACCTACTCTCGCATAGCGCGATCAATAATAAACGCGACGGTTTATTGATAGGAATGAATATTCGCGCGCGCGCGCGCGATGTCAATTGTTTTCTTAATGTTGTCACTCTGAGCTAAGAAAGCCATAGAGACAGGTATGGCGTAATTTAAATACTATATTTTTGCAATCATTTCGTACTGAATTACAGCTTGTTCTGACCGAAGCTAAAAAAAGTTTCGGTTTTTGTGTTAAATAGTAAAGAAATTTAAAAGATACGAGCAGGAATAGCTGGACTAAAGTAGTAATTAGAAAATGTGTTACCTCGTTATTGGCAAAAAGTATATATAATATTTTCTACAAGAATGTATCATGAAAACGTTTTATTGAAAATTTAAGGCCTTTGGCATTTTGTTAAAAAAGTTCTATTTACTGAAACGCTGTGTTTTTAGTCTATGGTGATATCCTCGCTGCAATTTCATTAGCATATGTAGTATTTGGCAACACTAAAAGTCAAATACCTTTCCGCCATATTGAAAGTTTTAATGTGGGAAATCGGTCAATCGTTGACCCTATTAGTCTTTTCTATAAATTGTGTGACGGTATTAATTAAAAAAGTTAATTTAAAAAAACATTACACTTTTATAAAACTGATTATTGTGGTCGGAGAATTAATCAATGTGTTTATACAATTTTGCAATTCCCCTAATGAATACGTCACAGCGCCATGTTGTATTCCTGCGCTGATTGCAGGCACGAGAAATCTGCCAACCCGTTTATTTTCCGGGATTAGTTCCCGAGAATAAATCGAACCGCGGTTTTGTACTCAAATATATTATAAATTATATTTGTTGGCAAATGTAAAGCAATTTTAGAGAAATAGATGCATCCCTGTCGTCGCATTTTGAGTTTTACTTCCAAATAACTGCTGCAATTTGTGCATCCGCGAAAGTTGTGTGGACTGTGTTGTAAAAGAAAGAAGTGACAATTAGCCAAAATTCCGGTCCCTACGCGGAGACGAGAAGGTGCCTACCCGCCGGGGCAGTCGGGCGAAGGAGACGATATGAATAATAAAAGGAAAAATCGCCAAGGGCCGCCGAGGTAACTACATTAACTATCTTTGTACATAGAGCTGACATGTCTTTGTTGTTGGGGCCAGTGCTCGCTTGGTTGCGAACATTTCGTTGTCACGTTGACAGTTTTTGGGTGGATGTTGAACGTGGTTGCGCTTGACAGTGTAAACAAAAATTAGATAGTGCGGTGTTGTGTGCTGCTAGGTAGGCGCGTGCGATGCGGTGCGTCGCGGTGCTCTAGTGTAGATGTTTGGCCTACTTTTGCTCCTTACTCGATACGATTAATATAGCCGTCTGATCAGCTGTTGGCGACCCCAGTACTCAAACCGTACTAATTATGAACTGCAATTTACAACCTTAGTCATATGTTGCATACTGTCACTTTCATTCTAGTATTAGTGCAACATTCGCCTGACACATGCTAGTTGTGTAGTGCCATTCTATATTAATCTATAGTAGGAAGTAAGGTAAATGCTTTTATTTCAATCACTTTCACTAGCACAACGGTGGACATAATTACTGGCAAGAGTCCAATTGAATTTTACTATAGCGGTTAATTTGTGGTATGAGATAACTTGACTAGACTATACCTAGACTGTATAAAAAGAATCGGATGAGAATATCATATGGTAATCTTTTTGGTAAATAAATTTTATTGCATTTGAAGTTAATAGCCAATATTCTTACACTTGAATAGAATTAGGTATAGATTAAAGATATAACAGACTAACTTTCTTAAATATCTAAGCATTTATTGCCTACGCAATGTTATAATTATATGATACTTGTCCAACTCCTTAAAGTAAGCCATGTTCGAATACCTCTTAGACACCTCCAAAGCATTTGACACATTGCAACTTTTCTGATGTTACATCATTTAATATATCAGTAATATTGATGTATCGCTAATAGCTTAACATCAAACACATAACAACTGTTTCTTGACACAAATTTGTACCAAATGTTAAGTCATGAATTTTCAACTCTGCTTTGGTTGATTAATCACAAGCCCTGAGGCTCTTTCGTGTCTTGAGGTTTGTGATCATCATTAAGGCTGCATTAGAAACAGTTATATTCTGTCCAGCAGGTAAAGTCTAGAGCTTCTAATAGAATGCGCACAGATTGCAGGGTGAATACTTGAATTCTTGTTTACTTGTTCAGTTGATTTTGTTGTCATGTGAACTTTTGTCTTTGGCATTCCCAACCAGAAAGAATTTTTCTAAATTCAGATTGCCTTTGATTATTGTCTGACCAAACAAGTTTCAATTTGGACCTAGGTCTTTATTTTTAAAAGGCATTGATCCTTTATCTTTTTTTGGACAAAATTCTCCACAATTTGATTTCATACTAGAAGGTACCAGGGCTCTTACCACTCTCATGTTGGTCTTTGAGAGTATTGTCGGTGCTTTTCCATCTATTTTATAGATTCATCTTTTGCTATCTTGAAGCATCCAGATTCAACCTTTTACCTTGGTCATAGCTGCTACCTTTTCAAATATACCAGTTTTGAATTTTATAAACAATTCCTCCAAACATAGTTTTATGAAATAACTTCTTAAATCTCTGAGGCCTGGAGTCTGGACACTAAAACTTATAATTTTTTTATAATGGTATCTTTTATGACTCAGATCAATGTCGGAATCATGAGTCCTTGTTTGTTTGAACTTGGAAATGAAAAACATTGTGTGATCACTTGAACTTTCTTCACTTTGAAACAAAAATTAGAACTAATTTGATGTCAAAATAGTACTTCCCCAAGGGTGGAAAATGAATGAATGTTTAATGTCTTAAACAATTTATTGTGATTTAGGCTCCTTGAAGTTAATTTTTTTTTAAAGTTAATCATGTGAATAGTCCAACATGATTTCATAACAATCTTAGTTATTTAGAAACCTTTTTCTATGTTTATGATTATAAACACACTTGTTATTCAGCGATAATAATTAATGACATCATATTATTGTTGATAATCACAGTGGCTATTCTGTCTGATGTTGGAACACATTATATTTTTAACAATAGTTGCATGCTAAGTTATTCTGTAGGTTAGTTTTAGTATTCTAATTCATTAGTCTTCCATGATTTTGAAAATTAATTAAAATGGCAGTCGTATGGAACTGGGGATTCTAAAAACTTGCCTGATGCGTGATGATAGAAGTCAAGAGTACAGGAGTCCATAATACAAATTCTAACAGACAAGTAAATGTGAAAATTAAACTTTAACAAGACATGTATATGATGCCATGATGTCAAACTGGAACATAGACCCATGGGAGAAAATTTGAATATGTAATGGGACAATGAATAACTAGTACTATGTTGCAAACAATCAACAAACAGTGGCAGGAATGAAAGTACTTCTGTACTCCCTTGTGTATCTTATGGTAGGAATTGTTTACACATTTATATGGCTGGTAATATTGCTATTAGTTTGCTACAACTTTTTGAGAAGGATTTAAACTATTTTCATAATATTATAATATCATGAAAACAGGAGTTGAACAACAACATACTGGGCGAACTAGACTAGGCTCTCAAAAATCAAAATATCTCCATGCTAAATTTTATTGAAATGGGTGCAGCAGCTTAGCCGCAAAAGCATTCGAGACAGAGTTACTTTTGAACTTATAAAATTTGTAGAAATGTTTATAATATAATAATAACAAATGAATCTACTTGTACATGTCAATTAGCTGATAGTACGAAATATACTACTTGTCATACTTCTTATATATTTGCTGAATCAAATCCACAATCTTATCAATATAAATAATTACTGGTCATTTAGGTAATACTGATTTTGTTGCTTAAGACATTAATTATTCTTAAATTCTGCTCATGCTTACCATCAGACAGTGTAGAAAAACTTTGGCATGCCCATATATTAAAAAATTAACTAACTAATGAGTATTAGGGTTTGTTTAGCAGCTCAAATAGAAGCAAATCTTTTACAGAATAAAATAAATTGTTGAGTGAATACATGTTTTACCATGTTTGTATGTATGATTACTCCGGTCAAAAAAATAAAACTACATAATCATGCCTCCTTGTCCAGGTCAAAAAAATAAAAAATATGAAATCACAAATAATTTCTTGCCATTGAAGTATGTTCTAAATACATTATGAAAATTAAGGATCTCTGTTCTGAGAAGTTTCTCATTTCTCCAACAAACTTTTAGAAAGATTCCTTGGTGTTGTGATTCATATTTTATTTCAAAACACTTTATTTATCCTGATTCTAGTTCATGTATTCTAATTGTCAGGTAACCTAATAAGGTAAGATAAACAGTCTGGTCTAAATGTTTATCACACCTTTTTCTGATTTGCTTTGTCCTTACTTTGGTATAGCTCCTTTAAAGGTTATCTCATTCTTATGAACTAAGTGATAGATGACTTCCTGAGTTGTTATCCATTCATCTTGTGTAAAAGGGATTTTAGACAATGTCTATGGAACTAACTGCTCTTGCGCTGATCTTTCACTACCCAACAAGAAGGATTTTTTTTAAAACTTGATTATTTTAGTTTTACGGTATGTAAATGTATATTTTATATACGTCTCTTCACAGCCAAATAAGATAACGAGTCTAAGGCGACTCTTGCACACCATCATCCGTTGGACTGCGGTTTGCCAGGCATAACCAACTGAACATAGGATCTCGCGCATTGTTGGAGGGACATGACACCCGTTGCTCTACAAGTCATTGTTTCAGCATTCATATGCATTCGTTGGTTGAAAATTTCGAATGATAAGCGTAGATTGTACCTGTAAGGATTATATAACAGGAGTGTCCAAGAAATGCAAAACAACCGTCCGAGAGCCCTACTTCGGCACGAATAAACCACGATATAGTGGCCTCCGTAGTCATGAACATTTGTGACAATCGTTCTTGGGAAGACATTGTCGTCGAATATACTGACAACTAGATCAACCTTTGAATTCAGTTCCCTCTTATAGTGGCAATGCCAGTCGCTCCGTGAAAAAACTGATATTCAGGTAAAACCGGTTGAACCAGTAGCCGACCCCAAACAATCATTGGAATAATAAAGGCCAAGAAAATATGACCACGCCCTTATAGAAAACCGGTGTTTAGACTTTATTTCATTGCTTTTTACCGCGTCAGTATTGGAGTCCATATGTCCATTGTAGCGTGAATTATTTTTGTTACCTACTTTTTTTGTATAACATATATATAATTGAACGTTGATGTTTTGTCTTTGCAATACTATTAACACAATTTACGTAAATTATTTCCAAGAAGTCGCGCAAGAATTAATGATATCGTGATACAGTACTACTTTTTTTTTAAATTGCTGTGTTAATGAGGTATGAGGTATGTGTCTTAAAACAAATCAGTTAATATTTTGATTGAAATTATTATCTAAAATGCTTTTAGATAGAATATACATTAACGTCCCATTTGCAAGCGGTAATCAAGTTTTTAGACCTTTTAAGCTCAGTTGATCGTAAAGGTCATACCTAATTAAAAACTTTCTCAAATATTGTCAACTATACTATTGATATATAAATAAAATATATTTAAGACAAAAGAAATATTTGTTTATTATGTTTAAATAAATCTACGTTATCTGGTATGTGCCTAATGACCATAAGTCCGTCATAAGAAAGTTAGTAACCGGCGTTATTTTTATTATTCTACATATACACATGTATATGGGATTGTTAGCGCAGACGATAATGAAACACGTCTTGGTTTGTGCCAAAGAATAATTAAATTTATTGTGTAGCGACTAACTTCTATTTTAAATAAATTATCGTTGAGTGAAGATCCAGTGTAGTTTTAGGTGAGAAATAACGGTTGATATCGTTGAAACTAATGGACTAATTGAGTACAGAATGTTGTTTTTTACCAATTCCTAAGGTACCCAGAAATTTCCAAATACTGGCAGAGGAAGAGGACTCTATATTTTTAAAAATATGCCGGCGTTTAGCGTTGCGTATCAACTGATTGCACCGATTCCTTGCAGCTTTATAAAGGTTCCATCTATCCTCGTCGCGATTTTTCTTATACCGAAGAAATGTCTGATCCCTCCTCCTCATGGCAGCCCGGACCTCTTCCGTCATCCAAGGTGCGGGTGCTCGTTTTAACTTTACGGTCCTAGTGGGAGCGTGGGTATTAAATAGTCTGATAATAATGTCGTTGAAGATACTAATTTTGTTATCCATATCGGTGGTAAATAAAATAAAGTAAAAAAATAAAAATAGTCTTTATTTCCTGTAACCTGCTTTACACTTTCTTTTTTTTTAAATTGGAAATTAAATTAATGATATCTGATCAAGTAGCATTATCGGCAAGCAATTCAGGTTGTCTTCTGACATAGACCTCTTCTAATTCACTCCACTTACTTCGGTCTATCGCAGTTCTTCTCCGTCCATTTGGCAGATCGTCTTCCCATCTTTTTACCGGTCTTCCTCTATGTCTCCCCCCATACCTGGGATACCATTCCGTAACTTTTCTAGTCCATTTCTCTGCTTGCGATCTCCACATGTGTCCAGTCCATTTCCATTTCAATGACCTTGTTTTTATTCCTATATCAGCCACCTTGGTTATTTCTCTAATTTTTGTAGCTTTCCATTTATCCTTTATTCGTAGATCCAGCATACTTCTTTCCATGCCTCTTTGAGACACTCTTAATTTTTTCTCAATCTTTCTTGTGGATGGCCAGGTCTGGCAACCGTATGTGAGGCACGGAAGGATACAAGTATTATACAGTTTTGTTTTTTCGCAGACAGGTATGGTTTTATTTTTCATAACCTCTTTAAGAGACCAATATATTTGCCAACTATTATTTATTCTTCTGTCTACTTCTTTGTTAGATAGGTCCTTTACCGATATAATTTGTCCCAGATATATGTACCCCTCGACGTACTCGATCTCTTCTTGTCCCACTTCTATCTTAACCTTAGCTTTGTTCGTCATCACTTTAGTCTTACTTGTATTCAATGATAATCCTGCTTTTTTACTTTCTGATGACAACTGTTGCAAAATGGTTTGTAGTGTTGTTGGATCTCTTGCAAATAAAATGAGATCGTCTGCAAATAGAAGGTGATGTAGTTTTTCTCATTGAAGTGTCTGTTTAAATGATCGATTCTTTGATTGTTTGTAATATAAATTTTTATATTAGCTTCGCTGCGAGGAGTTGTCCTGTGGTTGTCGTTGTAGCACGGGTAACACTGCGGAGCTCAGGTAGTAAGAACTTCCTAGTCTCTAAAGGAATATCACCGTTTTTTGCAAAGCATCTCATAGGTCTTTTGCTCCCATCGGGCGTAGCGTGATGTCAAATAGTCTTCCTCGATAAATAAATAGGCTATCCAACACTTAAACTATTTTTAAAGCTCTGTCGTTGATGAATTTAACTTTATAAATGGTTATATGTATTAAAATGTTTGTTACCTTGTTGTTTTTTTAATACAACATAGGTACATATTAGTGTTTGTGTAGATAAAATTTGATGAATCTGTGAATTCTTTACGCTGCTTTATCAATATTATTTAATGTTTATATTTGTAGGTGTAATATACTAGGACAGTTTAAAAAATGACCATACTATTACTTGTCTTAACTAAATACTACAACTAAATACATTGTCTTCTTTTTTAGATCAAAAGTAACCATTATTTTTATTATTGATTTGTTTGTACGAAAGGTTGTTTCTAAGAAATTGCCTCGACCATAAAATAAGAACCTTACCTGGGGTACAATAGAACTATTTGTCAGAACAATTTATCTTTGTTACGAAGCTATTCTATTTAAAACACCATAAATGGAAAAATAATAAAAGCACGTTTAACGTAGCAAAGACCATGTGGTTCACTTATTATTTTTCTTTTGTGTTCTGCGACTCTATTTTGTCTATACCTCTTGTCTGGTAAAACAGACAAACTATGGTATATTCAAATATTGTTAACAAAAATATCCTAAAATCGAGAAACATAATATCGCAAGTCATATAGTTGGTTAAGTGTAACTTTAAATTGTCGTTTGTTATGGAGATCCTTGACCGTGTGCGTCGTGAGACGGCTGTAAAACCTTATTTTTGTCTGGCTAATCCGAAATCAAGTTCTTTGACATCCCTCATATTGGTCGCGTTAAAGCCGAGACCGATCAATACATCAGTAATTAAACTTTTTATGATGTGCAAGGCCTTACACTTTTAAACCTCTGACGCATAGAGCCTGCTTTAGTACATACATTGGAAGATCATCAGCTTTTTTATGAGAGATTTTTTTTATATTACTGAAATATTATCAGTTCAGTTGCATCGAACCAAATTAAGTGCCTTATTCTAGGCTGCACCCTGTTTATGTCAATACTGATCGCAACCTTCACCTTAGAACAGAAACAGAATTAATTTAATTTTTAATATATATTGTTATACAGCTTTATAATGTAATATTGGACTAGCTAACAGTATTCACCACGGTGTGTGTACACCATAGAATGTTTCTTGTGAAAGTTGTATTCATAGACACTAAGACACAAGTAAATAGTGAAAGTCATTGCAAAAGTGATAAATTGTTCTATAAGTTATTTGCTATTATAAGGTTTAGAACGAAGATATTGTACAATCAATTCTTTTAGTTAATAATTGAACTCATATTCACTGTATTTTATGTTTACTTATTCCATCATCTTCGTATAAACCGCTAAGCACACTCACTGATAAATACTCTTAAGTAAATTTTTATGAGAACTTAACATTTGAAGTGGGGACTACTTAGCAATAATTTCACCATCTACGATAAACACGAGAACTCATTTCCCGGTATCGATTTACAAGTAGAGCGAGACCATGTAACTGTTTTTTAGACATGTGTATGAAAGAAATGTACGAACACGCACTAACTATAAATTTCCCTAGCGCGCAGACAGATTTAAGGGGTAACGATCCGATCTGTGACTGCAGTTTGAGTATATCACGGTCAAGAACCTTTGAGAAATACGTCGCGTTTATCGACCAAACACTAGCTTCGGCCTTTGTTTACGAAACTAGCTAGTATTTGAACAACGGACATACTTAATCTGGACAAGCGCAAGATATGTTACGTGATCGCGTGAGTTAATTACTTTGCTTATAAAAGTAAGTGATTGTTAAGAGCTATAAAACTAAACTATTTTACAAAGTAAGAGAATTATGCAAGACCATATGTACTGTATCGTATTGCAGATTGATACTTTTTTCTGATTTAAAATTAATATTATCCAAACTGAACCTAATGTTCCTAGTTACTATTTAAGAACATTGACGGGTAGATTTAAATAAAAATTATTTAAAAATCAGTTTTATAGCATAATTATTAATTTATTGCTGGAAATCGTCGTGTTGATTAGCGTATTCTACTGACATTTATCAATTAATTCTATAAAATTAAGTAAAAATTAAAATTCGTATTATCTCTAGAGCACACACGTCTGCGGCTGAGCCCTAATGTTCTCTGCTTTATTTCTGTGTTTTTCGTTATTAAATGTATCTTGGTACGATTAGATCTTTGAAGGTTTTCCTTTGTACAAGATGAATCTTATTGCTATGACAGCGTCTGTTCTTCATCAGCAAGCGAGTCACTTGTATCGTTTCTTCATAATATGAGAAGTGTAACATATTTTTGGTATATTCCAGGTCACCACGAGGCCGCGTGGTGCCAGAGGGAGTATACAATAACGCACATTTCATGCACGCAGCGACGTCGCACGTCGGCGACATTGTTCAAGTGCTCACACAATCTGGCAGCCTCTGGGAGGGTGTCTTCAAAACATTTAGTGCACAGTTTGAGGTAAGTTAGCTGAAAATTTCATTTATTCATCTGCCTTTTGAAACGTAGGTTTATATTTGTGTCGAATTGGCAAATGAAAACTATATGTATCTGTCGACTTTGCCTACGTATTGGAAAGTGTCGTCTTATTTGTACGTACAACGAATATTGTCTGGAGTTTAAGATACATTAATTCGTCATACTAGGATAAATATAAATAAATATTATGTTTATTAAATGTAGTTAAAACTTATAATAAATAAATGTTTATTTAGAATAAAGTCTGGTAGACAAGCATTTGCAAAAGATTTTGGCCGTCACGATCATACTATTGAGTGACCATGCTTTTTTACTCTCCTAAGAGTAAAGAGGTTTTTGTCCTGGACCATTCATACATACATTAACTTCAAGCTTCTATAACTTTGACATAACAAGTGAAACCATTGAATTTGCAGTGGTTAATCTAAAATTGTGCCATAAGTGTAGGTAAATTAAAACTACGCTATTACAATGTTGTTATAACTATAATACCACCTTATACCAATGTCTGAATAACAAACTGATATTCTAAAAGCCAATAAATATAGCTATATAGCCTAGCTTCCTACATTCTAATCCTAAGTGTAGTCTTAAATAACTGTCAACGCAACAATGTTGTCTGACCACACTGTATCTACACTTTGTGTACTCGCAGATTGCGTCACTACTGCCGCTCTTTCTAATGCAATTCGCTATCGGATTTTAGTGTAAAACTTTACAAAATTCATACGTAACGTAAATAATATTTTTATAGATATTTTGCATACAAAATCAATCCCTCTCATATATAGGGCAAAACGGTAGCTGGTGGGTATAACTTTATTGTCGAATAGAAGAGTTTCTTCAGAAGGTGATGAGAGGGGTCTTGGGAATAATTCAATTAACAGTGTTTATTGGTCTCATTCGGATTCAGGTGTTACGAAAATCGATAATGAATTAATTGTAAAATACATACCCATGACATGGATATTTGTTCTTTCATTGAACTGTAAATATATGACCTGCTGTTGTGTGAATGATTATGTTAGCTTGTTTAGGCCTTCGCAAGAAGTACCTTTTTTAGAGTTTATGCGAAACCTTGTGCTGGTGTGATTCTAAGTTCCCTATACCACCCTCCTTTTTTCTGGAGTGTTTTGGTAAGCTTGATAGAAGAGTTTTCTGCGATCTTAACATTGTATCTCACATCTAACATTGAATCTAACAATGTAATTTATATTGTTATGTATTACTTACTGATATACTTCATGTATTGTCGTCTACAGCTGAATGAAGGCCTCCGGTAAAGAACGCCAACCACCCTGGTCTCCTAAACAGTCCGCATTTGTCCGCTGTCACACATTTGTATATATATATTTATATATATATATATATATATATATATATATATATATATATATATATATATATATATATATATACAAATGTGAAAAGACACTTGTTCACTAACTCGGTAACTAATCAAAAAATCTCGAAAACTAAACAAGAAAATTGAATTTTGGCAGGAAGGCAGTTTAGAAATGTAATGGTAACTCCTACTAGCGTACTCTACCTAACAAAGATTAACGCTTGTGTCCGTTAAAAAAGCCAAAAGGATCTTGCCAAGTTAATATCAAGTTTAAATTAAAATTTTGAGAAACCTCCTACGCAAGCACTTAATCGAGAAATCATACGCCAAAAATGCCTCACATCATTTTGGAGCTGATACCCTTACACTGTTGGACCGATATTAACCAAACATAGCTAAGAACCACCGCATTGAAATCGGTCCATCCGTTTGAGAGCTACGATGCCACAGACAGAAACGTATTGAAACAAAGACAGACATCGACATCAAACTTATAACACATCTCTTTTTAGCGGTAGGGGGAGGGAGGTATAAAAGGTCCTTGTTATTTTGTACTAGATACCTGAACATTGAATGAAAGTCATTAGATGTCATGTACTATCTGTAAAATGTTACAAATTATTAAAAAAATATAAATATTACAAACAACGAAATCCTTGTTATCGCGAAATCTCAGAGAGTGAATTTCTTTTCTAATAAGTGTAGTATCAACAAGGCTGATCTAATTGGATTTTCTGGGTCTTGGTCCTAATTGGAAATAATTTTTAGTGGTAAACTGAATTCTGGAATAGACTTCAATCCGACCGGGCATGCTAGGAATGACAGCGGTGACGAGCGGAGATGGCACGGACGTACTTACAAAATTTTAATAATTTTTTTTGAATACAGTAAAAAATGTTTTTTAAAAAAAATTTTACGGGTAGATTATCTATTAATTAATAAACTATAAAAGTATGTTTTATTTAATTGACTATTTTATTTTAAGAGTTTGTGCATATATCTCATAGATATGTACTTATACTTGCATTCTGAAGTATTACGATTTTTAGATAATTTTCTGGGATTGGTTGTTCTCGAATGTATAGGTGTTGTGGCCGGATATAACTGAGTAAAGGTATTTTGAGGTATGTATTTAAAATTATATAAGTACCTGTAAGAGCAGTTTGGTTACCATAGCATGAATACCATACCATAGCATAGCATGAAAGAGTCCATGAGAGGCCTAGAGTAAGAGAATTTTAGTGACTAGACCGTGTGCCACAGAAATTAGGGATTTATTACTAATTTTGTTCCTTTCATCCAGGAAACCCTATCAATCATGCTGAATGTATATTGATTTTCTTAATTAATTCTCAAAATAAAATGTATATAAAATATATTAAACTTTCAATCGTACTTACACTGGAAAAGGGTTAAAAACTTTCGACGAATCAACATTTTTACAATAATTTTACTATGGGTCGGTATTCCAACACGCAATATAATAATATTTTTATTTTCAATTTGTACCGATAGTCCAAAAATAAACGGAAACATCCTTTAGAGTAAGCATTGCTATAATCGTTGACTTTTTGCGTTTACATTCTCTATTCGTCCAGATTTTCCATAAATGTAAACATGTAATGTAATATAATATAAAATGTAATGAATGTGTAATACTTTTAAAGTCTTGAAAAACTAAGCTGGTTCCTTCGTCTTGGTGAAAACCTTCAAAATTCCACAACCATGGCATTGTCTGTTTGTTGCTCTCCACAAATTTTCTACAGTACTGCTAAATGGGGACCAAAAGGCCATTTAGCTGCCTAGGAAACAACAAAGATTTCATACGGGGTCTACCAGTCAAACTTGGGGATCTAATGGGATACAGTCGTTATCGGTCGTTATCGCAAACTATGGTCATTTGTAACAAGTTTAACTAATGATTATTATTATCTCAAAAAAGTAGGGGAAAAACCGGTTTCAATACATCGAAGCGTCCAAAGGTTACTTGACGATGTTTAAGTATTATTTACAAACAGATAAAAATATATATATAGGAACGATTCCCACATAAGACAGCACTTTGTGTGATCCACAAATTGTAGTTTCGAGTCTGGGCGTCCTTTGGATTCGTTTCGTGCATGTCTCTGATGAGAGTTATGTTGCTGATACTCTCAAGAATTCGTCATGAACCTTTCAGTCCATTGTTAGATTCATAAATGCCTCACTACAGAAAAGATAAAAAATATTATTTATAAATAATTGAAATTGTTAATCGTACGCTTCCGGGGTCTCCGAGAGTCCTCGTAGTATTGTTTATGAACGAATTACATTTAAATGATAAAACATTTCGTATCGCATGTGCCACTCTAATTTACTGTGTAGCTTTAACCATTACACCCTTATTGATTTGTTCCATTTGCTTTCGGTTTGAAGGGCAGCGTTTATTTTTGAAATTGTAGGTTATTTGTTAAGATAATTAATTGCATTGTCTAATGTGTCTAGATGTCACACTCTTGTTTCGCTTGTAGTTTCTTAATGCGGAAGTAAAAGAATGTATTCTTAAATTAATAAACGGAAGCCGTTTAATTTTAGGGCCTTAACAACAAAAGAAATATAGTATTATTAAAATGTGAAAACAATACAGATTCTGTTTCTTAAAAGTTACAGATAACTAAAAGATAGCATCTTAGAATGGTTGCTTAGCAGGCGACAACTTCTATCGCAAACGAATGCTAAATATGGAACGGGGATTGAGTAGTAGGCAAGATAAGCGAAATTTCCTTCAATAACTTGCATCTGCCTTATTTCATATGCTTGACACATTCTTATAATCGCAAGATTGAATCAAAAAATGTTCCCCAATTAACGTTAAAATTATAGAAGAAATAAATTGAAATAGTTATTTAATTTTTTATATTAAAATCTAAATAATTTGTAATCCGTGTTCAACAAAAACAATATATGTATTAATTGATATTAACATTTTAATTACATTTCAAGGATTTAGATTTTCCTTAGGCGTAACTGTGTACAAGTTTTTATAGAATGTCAGATTCAAACATTGAAAATAGGTTAAGTTCTGATTGAAGGCTGATAACGTAATCGGAAACTCACACAACACATTCTTACATATTCTAGCAATACAGTTACTGATAACCTCCTTTCATCGAGCTTACACAATATGCTGAACCGTTTTATAGCAATTATTTTAATAAAATTTTAAGTTTGTAAATCAAAGCATAGAGTTTACGTAACCATTCGTGAATATTCTTTGTTAAATAGACATGTTAATAGTTCAAATTTATTAAAAAAATAATCTGTATTTATAGTTATTGTTAATGCAACAAAAAATGTATATTCCTCTTTGCATATTTAAATACTATCTATTAGCATCTTTGTAGAGAAAAATCACAGCTACCAAACTGGGCGTTATCTGCGCTGCATGACCCCACGAAACTGTAAAATGTAGGTCGAATCAATAAACGCATTGTAGCGCATACTTCGACATTTTTAAAACATAACATTTTTACGTTGACACTACCTGCAGCACGATAAGTGTTTTATATAGTGTGTGTTATTATTTATCAAAACGTGCTTTTTATATAGATGTGTATAGTCACTCTTATGCAATTGATATCATTTTGTGCAGTGTTTGTTATTATACCATCCAGTATCCTATAGTTGTGCTGTAAGTGTTCAGAGGACCTTCTGATCATTAAATTTTCCAGGCATGCGCGTATTGAACATGCACGGTGAGTCGGCTAATATCTTTTGTGTTTACAGTTGTAATAAACTGATGCAGCGGTTATTTGTTGTGCCGCTATCTAGGATTTTTTTTTGTGTAACAGTGCAATTCGAAATACTTTTGTGATCTTTAACGACAAACAAATATATATGCAGTCTCTCGATATCGTTCGAAGTTTAATGGCCGACGGCAACCATCGAGGTTCAGATCTAAATCGATTCAGGCGGCTTCGAAAAGTAATCTGTGGCACATTAGCTCATTAGTTCAAGTTTAGAGTAAACAGTTCGTAATTTGACTTGATAGCTAATCTGCCTCAAATTAGGATCAATATTAACTCAATGCCATAGACAATAATGTAGTAGCGCTATCTCGGTGACTTCTTTGTTACTGACCTACAGACTTCCTTGTTACTGTCTCAATCCTTGTCTGCTTTCTTGAAATAGTAATTGACTATGTTTAATGATACAAAATTGACAGTTAATTCTATCAGCAGATATCGTGGAGTTTGCAAATAACATATATTATGTAACATGAATGCCTTCTTAACTGCCGTTTATTCTTAACCAAGACACAAATTTATAGTTACAGTTTAAGTTTAGCTTATAGTTAGTAAGGTTCTGTTGGGTTTAAAGGTCACGTAATGTGTCGTCTACATCACTGACGAACAACTTTAGCTTCCACTTACAATGACTGCTTTGAATTGGCATAGTACTTTTTTCTACCAAATTTTCTATAATTCAATTCTTTCTTTTCCTTTTTAATCTGACTGATAGTTCTCGCGATAAGCGCG
This sequence comes from Hyphantria cunea, assembly GCA_003709505.1. Classification (NCBI taxonomy): domain Eukaryota; kingdom Metazoa; phylum Arthropoda; class Insecta; order Lepidoptera; family Erebidae; genus Hyphantria; species Hyphantria cunea. The sequence continues at coordinate 466,797 of PKRV01000459.1, read as the reverse complement.
TGTCAAATAAACAGACTTCTAAGATTTATAATTTAATTATAGGTAGGTATAGTTACACGAGGTTCTTTGTACTTACATTGTAGCTTTTATCAGGGTTCCAGACTAATAACATTCAATTACAGAGAGAGCTCTAGACTAATTAAGTGAATAAAATCGGGGGTTGAACCCTGCCGTCCCCAGCACTGTAATTTCAAATATTAGATTATAGCTTAAAACTAAAAATACTCCAGAGTTCGAAATAATCTGATTACTGAGTTTAATTTTGTCCAGATTTTAATTGACAGGTTACTAATGCTATAAAACTAGCTTTGTTTTTAAACTGCTTAAAATATAATTGAGTTTAAAATGCATTCGTTGGTGTTCCTTTACCACCAACGAATGCATTTTTAACTCGTGTTAAAGGAGGTGGTCCTAGATTCGATTTTCAAGTCGAACCAAATGTTTTCATGGTCTGTAAATATTTGTTTCGTAGTTTGGGTGGTTTTTTGTATACTATTAATATATTGTATTTAAAAAAGTATAAACGTATTTATATCAGTTCTTCAGTAGCTGAGCTATGCTTGGTTTGGTACAGAATGGGATTGTGTGTTAGATGCATATTTCGTGTTTAAAAATTTATTTTAAAACAAAATTATCATGAAATGTTGGAAACTAGCTAAAAGACAATAACGAATAACGCTTCAATGCAACTCTCCACCCAACGACCTTCACAATTCATACGAAAGAACAGTGAAAATTCCAGTACGATGACACATCCTAATTGACTCCCGGCTTACCGCACTTAAGCTGACAACCTTATGAAAGTGGAACTAGAGGTCGTGCGCGTGAGAAAATTTATGCGAAACACGACAAATATCTGACATAAATTATGTATAAAGTGTGTAAATGAAAGTTAAGAATAAACCATGCACAAACAAATATTTAAATTATAATTCAATAGAAAATTTAAGACGCAGAGGCCATGTTAGGGTGCAAGAACACACTGACACAAAATTAAGAGAAAATAGCTTTTGCACACGGTTCCGCCATCGTGTATATCGGCTATCGTGGTAAAGAGTTTTCTTAAGAATCAAAGTATCTTTATTCCAAATTTCATTGAAATCTGTGCAACGGTATAGCCCTGAAAGAGTAACAGACAGAGAGTGTTACTTTTGGATTTATGATATTAGTGCGAATGAGATTAGGTAAAGCAATGGTGCACGAAGTCGAAAGGTATTTTAGGACAGGTCCTTACAATTATAAAATGCCTTTAACGAACTTGTAATTTTGTTAAGACAGCTAAACCAGCTAAATCTATCAAGACCGGTTCAATAAAACTAACTTAGCTTTTTATACTTACTAGTTCGAACTTTTAATATAAAACCAGTATAATAAATAGAAATGAGTTAGTAGATTAGGAACCTACTTGAAAACAAACAACATCGAGTCTTACTCAAGCTCAATTTATTGCAAAAAATAATAAATATAGATCGCTCATAGTATTTCCAACAATGTTATAGGCATATACTATTGAAAAATATATGGATATGTAATATGCTAAGTAAGTAATTACCCTAAAACGAGTTTTAATTGTTTTTAATAATGACTGCTAATGCAAAGAGATATGGCACCACACAGCCTTATCTTTCATGCGTCAATTTAAAAATGTTACATTAACGACAATTTGCTCAAAATGTACAATTCACTACCGTACAAACTAAATTATGTAATGTATGAATGTATCCCAGAACTGTGTCCTTTGTTAGAAATTCAGTTAACGAACTGGTCGTATAAACTTAAACTGAACTGTGACTGTGATATACAATCTCTCAGTGATTTTATCCTGTCAAGCAACCGTATTCCAACTAATATCAGAGATAAATCCAGCAAATGTTAGGAAATTTTGACGCAGAACGGAAAGTGGATTAAATATTAACCGTTATTACTGAATTTGCGGGTCTTTATCAGTCCCAATTGGATTTTCAACCCTGTAGAGTGAGCGGAAAGCGCAAATTTATTTGCCTCAGTCTTAGATAATTCAGTAATGTATAAAAATGTTACAATAATATTGTCAGTTATATTTTCTGGGTACTTGTTAGGTGGATGTTTCTCTCCTGTATTGTTTCTGTGTGCACTCATTGTTTTAATAGTTGACACTGATATCTTAAACTATTAAGAGTGTAAGCATAAGAGATCATTAAGCAGTTTGCTCAGTAATTTTATTTTATATTAATTTATTGTAACCATTACATCAAACTTAATACACAAACATGATTTTTTATAACGTAGTTTGTGTTTTAAAAAGTGTATACGTGTAAGGTAGAGCAGAGCGGCTGTCATTATGTTATTTTTATGTAAAATAATAAAATTTGAGAATGCTGCAAAACCCGATTTTAATTCAATTTTAATTCTGCCTGATTTCCAGAAAGCATGAGCTGTCTATAAAATAATAAGATAACTTTAGGTCGAATGCAATATTGTCTTGTCTTTCTTCATAAAACGGGTCTCTTACTTATCTGTAACTAGCAACCCACCCCGACTTTGTACAAAATTACGACTTTGGAAAATATAAAATAATATGCCTATGTTACTCTTGAGAAGATGTGCGGCTTAATTTTTTCCGACATCTTCAAACTAGTATCGTTATATTTTAGTCAATATATTCAAAAATTTAACAAATAATATTCGAAAACCATCCTCAAGAATCGCTCTTATCTATATGTAAAAACCGCATAAAAATTCACGCATTAGTGGTTGAGATATCACTTACACCAGTAGCTATTTGATTTTCTGAAAATTTATCAATACCTCATTTACATCATAAAATAGTATGTAACAAACTCTATTGTTAATTACGGTTTTCGTTCTTCCTCAGAGATAATTATAAAGTGCCTGTTTCAAGCCTGTACATATGAACTTGTGTAGAGGTTTTTGTTATTATACATCGATTTATAAAACCGATAAGAGTAAAATTTGTATTAGGGAAAGTACAGTACAATGACTGATATCAGTTATTATCGTAAATACATCATGACCGTCTTAGCCGAAAGACATAAACCACTGGTCATAGGCCACCCCTAAGACTCAAATACATCACTCAAAAACTGTAATTATAAAAAAAAACCTTTTTTTTAATTTGGCGTCGTAAACATTTACGATAGCAAAATTCAAATATGGTTCTTCAATTTGGCCGCATGATATAATATCGTGTCGCCTTTAAATTGTCTCGCATATGAAATCAAGAGTTTAAAGATCGTTGTATCATCAAATTACAATTGTTCACGGTCAACGACCTGACGCCCACTGTACAGGCGCTAATACGAAATATACACACCAATTAACTCGCTTTATGTATTAAAATCGCCATAAATTTTCATTTCTGTTCGGATCTGATTCTGATCAACGACTACTCTAGATTATTATCGTATGTGATGTTGGGACTCATTGACAAAGGTGTTGTATGCATTGTCTGGTTTAGGTACTCTTCTTTGTAAAAAATGTTACTAGAAAGTTGTCATGATTTCCTATTTCCATACTAACCCAGTTCTGTGTTACTGTCAACACTAATCTTACAGCATTAAAGTTAAAAATAAGACAGAATCGTTGCTTATTTAAATAACGATGATACGAATAAGGGGGTAAGATTACAGTTTCAATTTAAGGTGAAGGTTATTAACTATATACACTGTAGGTAGATACTAAAAATTCTTCGTAAGTTTCTTTATGGTTTTTTTTTGGTTAATAATTTATGTACAACTAACTTTTGACTCTGACTCTACCACTACTCGCGTGTATGTCTCATATCGAGGTAAAAAATGGTTCATGTCCTTCCTCAACAATGAAAGTATCTTCATGACAATGTTCATTTGAAATAAGTTAAGTGGTTTAGCATAACAGACAGTTATTTCAGCATTCACAATTTTAGTAGGGATACCGTGTTTGGGGAAATAACAATGCCTATTTTTAATAAACATCTGAGGTTCACTAATAGGTAATATAAACTTGTTTTTGTGAGTGATGAAACTTGGGCATTTCCAACCAACAAAAAAGAATAAACTTTTATTGAATATTATTTAAAGACATACCTACACTCTGGCCTGTTCAACTACTTACTTACTATAAAATCTTTTTATTATCATAATAATACCTAACACGATTTAATTCACACTGTTTGAAAACGTACACTGGGAATAAAAGTACATAGTTACCACATGTCTAGTATCTAAGCCTGAACTTATTAAATTGATGGTAAATTAAGCTAAAATTTAGGTAAGGTAGTCTTTTGAATTCAAGATGATAGGGATAAACACTACATGATTTATACGGAAAATGGTTTTGTATATTATTTATCAATACTTATTGGCTATATATATATATTACAAAAATGAAAGCACTCTTAAAAATATCACAGGACGTAGAATTCAATTGCCTCTTTCAATGAAATCTAGTCGTTCAAATGTTAAATCGTTCTGATATTAGAGTTTTTAGTGATATTCAAAAGGCAAAAACTTAAGGCGGTAGAAGAGCAAACAAATTTTTTTTTTACTTAAAATTTTAAAGATATTTCGAGTATTCAATGTTTTTTTCTGAGACGTAATTTATTTTACGGATGATTTTAAAGTACAAATCACCCAGTTAGCAGTTACACGTAACTAGAAAGACATTAAAATGTAATTTTATCTTCAAACATTTTTTTCCAAGAATGAATGCTATGGATAAGATAGTCCGTCGTTAGTTATAACAACAATTTATGCCACTTATGCATAAATTCGACCTTGACGGGACGATGAACGTGTCTGACTTATTGTAGTGACGTCAGGTGCAGCGGTCACTTTCGAATTATCATTTGTAAATTTCTGCCGACAGTCTCATATTATGTTCTAATAAACGGAAGCTAGCGTGTTGACTGATTACATCATTTATCTAGCTACCAAAGTGACTAAGTGTTTATGACAATAACTGAATGAACGCTATTGTGATCGTGGACTGTTTGGGACGGTGAGCTGATCTTTACACGCGTGACACGAGGGCGTTTGCGGCCGTTGTCCTCTAGGGAACGTTATTATAACATGTGAATGAAGTGGATACAATACAATGCCTGCAAATGAGAAATACTTATTCACGACTTATTATTATCTCGTATCAGCTAGATTTACCGCATGCCTAAGTTAATCCTAGCTAGATCGATGTATTTGTTGAATATGCTTATTCATTTCATCATGATTATGTTGTTTCTGAAATCTATCAATGTGAAATTAATATTTCCAAATGCTTAACATTCGCCAAACGACGATTTGGATTCATTCATTAAGTGAGGCGGACGGTAACTTAAAACCAAAACCTTGAACATGCTTAACAGGTTATTTGACATTGTCTAGCCTTGATAGTCTACAGTTTATTGATAGATGAACTAATTACTGTATGTAACTATTTATTTTATATGTAAAAGTTTATATAGTATTTGTTATACTGAAATATAATTGAATCAATTAAGTATATCTAGAGCCGTGTAACTCCAGATACACTACAACAATAACCGTCCGGAACAATGCTTTTTATAAGTCGATTTTTGTTTATCGTAACGATATGAGGCACTATAAACATGATACCACCTTTTAATCTAACCTAGACCTAGTCGTTGAGATATTTTTATTTATTCACGATTCTTTCTCAACTAGATAAGAAAATGAGAACTGACCCCGGATATCTGATTATCCTCCTACTGCCTCGGTGGCGCAGTGGTAGCGTATGCGACTGCTGTGCTAGAGGTCTCGGGTTCGATTCCTGAGTCGGAACAAATGTTTGTATGATCAATGTTGCAAGCTCTGCTTAGTTTGGGACTAGATGGCGTTGTGTGTTAAAATGGCCTAAAAAAATTATATTTATATATAATACCGAAAGACACATTATTAATTTTAAATGTGTTGCAACACCGGTTATAAACAGTTAAAATCTAAAGACAAAGTTGAATGTTTTTAGTGAATCTTACGACTCGCGTTTAAAAGAAGTCGTTAAAAACCATAAAGAAATAAATCTTTTTAATGTCAAATTAATTGTATTTTTTTTACTTATAAACCGCCCAAAATGACTATCTGATGGGAAGTAGTGGTGGTCACCCTCACTATGACGGCCTATTGAGATGCTTCTGCATCATTGAGCCTCCGGTCTCGCCCTCGCCAATAAAACACGACAGCATGAATGCTTAAGTTTAGGTTTATCTTTTGTGAGAGGCTATTACCGCCCCGGTCGAGCCAGCGCTTTCATGATGAAATCAGCGTGGCTCTACAAGTTAGAGAATTTGATTTGATCACGTTGTGACCCTTATATTTGAGGGCGAGCGGGTCATTGATTGAAGACTTCATTAAAGACTGGTTTTATTATTTTCAGGTTGTATTAGAAGTGGCTCACCGCGTTGACCAGGAAGGTGTGGTAGCAGTCGACTCAGTAGTTGAGAAACTTATATTCAAACCACAGGATGTGGTCTCCATCAGAGCCAAGGACTCGGATCTTGAATACGCCACACATGACGTTTTTCAGACAGATAGTGCTATATCTGGCAAATTTAATGGTAAGCTCTTTTTATAAAATCTAAGGGGTTTTACCAGTTGCTGATAAGTATCGGATAGCTTATCAGACAAATAATAATTTGACGTATCTTCTATTGAAATGTGTCAGTTAAGCTATCCAGAACTTAACGGAAACCTGTGAAACAGGGCCTACTAGTCTCCTATACTTTTTTTATACAATTCCCGAAGTAAGAATATACATCCTGAGTATTTTTTTTACCTGTGGAAACTCCTTCGGGCCTTCACCCCACCGGGGTTTACGGCGGGGCGGTGTGTCGGAAACGAACCGACTAAAACCACACGGTGTGCCACTGCGCCTGAGACGGGAGAGATCCGGGAACCGCTTTCTTACGCCATCCGGACCCCTCCCAGCGCTTGCCCGCACTTGACCGCTTAAAACGTTTTTTTTTTTTGTCGTGGTGGAATGCCTTTACGCACTTCGCTCCCCCCCCCGCTTCGCTCCCCCCCCCGGACCGCTTAAAACGCTAGGCCAACCATGCAGTCAGTCTCTCACATATTTGTACGCATTTTATATCAGTAGATTGAGTTTAAATTAGACGTTTTTGTTAGGTCTGAAATGCATTATATTTGCTTGACAATCAGAACATACAGGTCTTTATTCCCCGCTCTTCTACCAGCCTGTCAGTGTCACAGCCAATTAATTCCTATATACTCCTTAAAATTTAGCAAATAAACATAGATGGCCGAACCTTATATTGATGCATGTTTGTATAGAAAATCTTAAATTCAAGAGAGAGTTATAACAGCATGACACAAGGTTATCATGTAAGGAGGAAGAGGAAACAGGAAGTAATTATTATGTTACTTTCAATATGAGTGTCGCAAGTAAAATAGCATGAAGAAATAAACACTGAACAGTAAATGCAACCTAACCACTGGTATTATGTTCTTACATCTCACATAAATCTAAGATAGTAGTAAAAAATAGTAATCGAATAATACAAAGGAAAATCCCGAGAAGTTATTATACTTCTTAAATAGTAAAAGTATTTGTTATTTTTGTGTTCCATCCGAAGGTTACCTGTAATATAAGAGATTACATACCGCGATAAGGCTATCCATTGTTTTTATATATTATATTTGTTATTTTGTTGAAACAGATTTTCAGCTCGAGTTTTTTACTCGGTTTGATATCTAACTCCCGCCCTGAAACCTTCAGGGAAGAAGAGATTCGGTTCCCGTAGCAGTAATGAAAACAGTTTCCCCTAAAACTTTGCTGATTATTATTGATGTGTGTATGGCTGCTTGCTTTTGCATTATGTGTACATTAATGCTTGCGTTGAGTTTTTTTTATGTATTTGCGTATACTTTTCGCAACCATTCCTGATGATCCTACCACTTAGGGTATGGTTTCTGTGTTGGTGTTCCAGAGTCTGGTTATTTCTACTTTGAGGGGGTGGTATTTGCTAAGTTTCTCTATTTCCTTTGGACCTATATTTTGTTTATTATACTCTATGGCTAAAGAGTACCTTTATGTCATAACCACACGGTATAAACAATACAGTTTAATTTTTCTTCTCTTAATTGTTATAATTTTATGTAAATATTACTTAAAATAAACAAAAGATTTGTGTATATAAGTAATGGCCGTTAATCCTTATCTGGCATGGGGACCAGCATTGAATGAACTTGAATATTTTAAAAATTGATATTTTATAAAGCTTAGTAAATCCCTTTCGTTTTAAACTTGTTAGACAATTAACTCCTGTTTTCGATGTGGTAGGCAACGCTAAAGTACGTTATGATACGAACTCTCTTAAACCACGTCAAAGGAAGGGCAAATCGCAAGTTACACTACTTATTTCGTTAATGATTATAGGCAATGTGACCCACATAGTTAGTCAAGTGATTAGTTTGCGTCGCTGTGTATTAAGATATGTGTGAAAACCTGTATGTACTAAGCTAATACATAAGGACGTCTATGGTTCAAAAGTAAAGAAATACTAGATCTTGTAAACTGTAGATATTTAACTGCTAATAATTCTATTAATACCTTATTCAGTTTCTCACTTACACAGACATAAGTCATCCCGTTAACACCGTTTATTGTTTATTATAATAATTTTCATATTTATACTTTATCTAAACAGGCTCCGTATCAGGCAATGGGCGGTCTGGTGAGGAGCGACATTTAGAGCCCTGGGATTGTGACGGTGAAGCCGGCGACGCGCCTGCGTTGAACGGTGACGCTCTGCTTGAGGATCTGGAACTTGATATTCGCGCCAATGGGTGGGACGCGAATGACATGTTTCGGAAGAATGAGGAGGTCTACGGGGTCCACAGCACCTATGATCACTCATTGGCCGGATACACTCTCCCCCTGCAGAGAAAAGACACTCAGGATTATAGGTATGTTTATATAACTGTACCGAAGATGGATATGCTAATAATCACCATAAATTGAAATAAATCTAATTAAGTAATTATATTAATTTATTAATTGTATTTTATTCGCTTTAGTTGTTCTAAAATATTGACATTAAAGCGGGACGCGTAGTAGTGTGCATATTTTAAATCCAGGAATAAAAATTGCAATGTTCTTACTACTGTTGTAAATATTTTACGCTTTGAAGTTTAAAAAGTCAATTAATATTTGTAGAAATTTAAATGAAGTCTAATACTTTGGTATGAGACTACATCCAGATTACTTTGTCTAAAGGGATGCAGAAGCAAAAGCAGAAGAAATTGCTGCCGAAATAGAAAGCACTGCTACGTATAAAACACGTATAGAATTAGAGAACGGCGACGAAGAAGAACGGTTTGCAGCTGTTGTCAGGCCTACAGAAGGAGCTTCTAGCGCCGGAAAATATATCATTCCGAACAAGAGAAAGATTATGCCGGTTAGTAAATATATACTTGTATTGCTATTGCATTTTTCGTTTGTTGAATTAAGCAAAGGAATTAGATGAGACACTATTTATTTTATAACGTTGTCCCTTTTTAAACTGTGTTTTTTTTTTTTTTGTTTTTTTTTTTTTTAATATTTCGGACATTTAACACACAACGCCACCTAGTCCCAAACTAAGCAGAGCTTGTATTATGGGTACTAGACAACTGATATGAATACATAAATACATTTTTTTTTGTAAATACATACATATTATACATAGAAAACACCCAAACTCCGAAACAAATATTTGCAGATCATGCAAACATTTGGTCCGACCCAGGATTCGAACCCGAGACCTCATGGACAGCAGTCGCGTACGCTACCACTGCGCCACCGAGGCAGTCTTTGACTATTAATTACTTTGCAGAATCTCTATAGTATTGAGTAATTATAATCATATATGTTTCAAGATACGTAACGCATATTACGTATAAACTTCGAGTTTTAAAAATTTTATCGCCCGTGTGATGACGGATTGAAAATGCTATTCATCCTGTTAGCGTCATAAGGGCCGACTAAGGGAGCAAACTGCGTAGAATAACAGCACCTCTAAGGGATGGAAAACTTAAAACAAACCATAAAGTTGGTATAGACCAACCAATCTTGCCAGCGTGGTATGGTTTGTCAAAACTTCCTTTTTAAGATATCCAACAGTGGACTACTAAAGGCTATTGATGATGATAACGATATTGAAATCATAATTATTTACAGAGTGGCAAACTAGTAAAGCCTGGCGCAAATAACGGGGGATCCCCACCGGTGGGCATGATGCGGTCGCCCGCGCAGCCCCCTAAGGACAAAGAGCATCGGCCACCTCGGCCCGGCCTCACGCCGCCCGCAGAACGACGGCAGGACGAACCCGTATGTTTATTTACTCTCTCCAGAAAACTACTATCTTACAAGGTTTTATTATACTTGCAGTGTTTGTGTGTATGTGTGAATGTTGGAAGGTAAAATTCGAACTACCCTGTCGTACCATGAAATTCGATTAGGATCAAATTTGGTTGTACATGTGTATTGTGTAACTTCCGTGACAATACCATGACGATACCATATGCAACGTGGTGCCGGAAGACGTCTGTAAAACCTTAACTAAAAAAGAAAAATCCATCGAATTTGGGATTATTTCTGTCTACTTTGGCGCTTTATGAAATCCAGGGTCTAAAACAGCTTAATTAAAAACAAATACATCTAATTTAATTCACTATGTCTACAACATATATCTTAAATGTCTCGAATCGTCGAGCACATACTTTCGAAAATTGGCCATCTGTTAATATAATACAAAAACCTTATCAATATTCACAGAGCATGAGTGTAAGCACAAGCACAGGTGGGAAGACGTATGCAGCACAAGCTGGTGGCTACCACGTCCCACCATTCCCGCCCCACCAATCGCACCCGTAAGTGAACTTAACATAGAACTAAAATTTGGCTTTAATATACCAATCATTCGTGTGGTTAATCCAATACAAAATATCACCACCATAAGTCATTCCGTAGGTGTCGTGAAAGCCGGCTCCCTTAGCCGGCTTTCACGACTACACAGGACGACACTGGCAATTTACTTGAAACACTCTATACTTACCTTTCTGACAGGGTGATATATAATAAAGGCCCAAACCTCCTATTTAACGAGAGCCTTATGTTTGGACATTAGCCATTAATAATCCACTGCTGGCTGACTGTCAATGACTATGATTATACTAATAGCATTTTCGACCTAATCAGGTATAGGATACGATTTTGAAGTCATAAAATCAATAATGTAGTTTGATCGTGAATTTGTAAATTTCAGGTGTTAATTTTTGTTTCTTTGGTGATTTGACGTAAGATGGGGAGTTAGGAGTTTGACTTAGACTTCACTTATTGAATACATTATAGGTAGTCCGTAATAATATAAAAGGCGTAATCACCAATCCGAGGTTTTGTGTTATAGGGCTGCCAGTGGAGTAGGTAAAGTAAATGGAGAACCTCGAGCGCTACCACAGCACAGACAAGGGTTCCCGCCACATCATCACCACGTGAGTACACTATTTTTATTAACAATATTGTTGATTTGATATAAGTGGATTAAAAAAAAAAGCTGCTGATTCTGAAGTATGTAATTGTAAATTGTAAGAAAACGATCTAATGACTCCATAACACGATAGCTGAGTGGTAAAAAGTTGTCGATAGGCGGCGTGCTTGTCCTGCTGCACCCCGCGTCCCCCTTCACAGTCCCCGCTGGGTCCGCGCGCCAACTATTATATACATTTTATTTTATTAGGAATAATAAACAGTTGTACAATATGTGTAAAAGCAGTAAAAATACATACCGTATAAATTAATGTTGTACAAACAAATCGCAAGTACTCCTGTACTTTGCAGTGCATAGTTTTTAAAATACTGACAATGGTATTCTTAAACTCAGCGGGAGACAGTGCAAAGATGTCAACACATTCGAAATAGGTGTTATAGGCATTAACCAGTTGGAATATAGCCCAGCGTTACTTCGACACGGCCTAGCACTCAACAAGCGACCCGCCCTTACCGCGCGTCTCTGCACTATGCGCGGTACACCATAGCACAATCTATTAGTAAGATCAATACAATCATACTTGTTATGACACAGATTGTATATAGTCAAAAAAAAAGTCCGCTCCCAAATGCAAACGTCTCTGCTGCATTGTGAGAATATTTATTATATTTGCTAAGAATTTGTGTGTACGAAGAATAGCAATGAGATCATTAAAAATAAATGCTTCGATATAACTTTTTCGGCACTTTCTCCAAAGAGTCTTTGCATTTAGTGTAAAGAGAACTCCAAATACACTCTCATTGCGGTAGCTTACTCTAAATGCGGTCTAATGAGTGTATTAAACAGGTAAACGTAAGTAAGACTCTCGCTTAAAATTGTTACTGAACCTCATGACAAAACCATATATTGGCAGTACTTTATTAATAATTTTTTTGAATATGAATATCTAAACGTAACTTAGCGTCTAATTCTAATACAAGATCACGCAGTGAGTCAACTTTATTTAATGTAATTTTATTGTTATATTTATGTATGTATAATTTGTAATGTATTAATGTATGTAATAATATTATTATTATTGTTGTATTAGTTGATATTAAAATATGATGACATTTTAATTTTTTGTAAAATTAATAAAAATAGATTATATTATTATAAACCGATAGAAAGGCAAATTATTATTGTCTTTTACATTTCATTATTATTGTTATGTATGTACATACATATTATTATGTTGAGAATAGTTTCACACAGATGTTTGCTGAGGATTAGCTACCAGATAGACAGTTTTGTTTTTGCAAATTAATTTTACAGCGTAACTAAAAATTATTTGTTTTATGTATGTACATATATGGGCCTGTCAAAGTGACTCCAATTTGCTTGATGGAAAGCGTGACCAGCATCCAAGAGTAATGGTTACCATACTTATTGCGAATGCAGACAATGCATGGTGACCCAAACAATGGCGATGCTTCTGCATCATTGTGCCTCCTCTCTCGTGATGCCCATTACAGCTAAGACTCATCAAGTTATTTGTTCCTAGAACCCCACTCCTCCCAGCGAAGGCCACGGCCGGCCGCCACGACACCACGCCCCTCCGCAGGACGCCAGGAGGCAGGATGAAGTGCAGGTATCTATTCAATATTCCTCAGTTTTCATTTATCTTATCACTGATTTTTTTTTCATTTTATTTTATATTTACCTAACTATTTGCATTTTATGATAACACGCATTATTTAAATCTTCTTTCAAATCGTGCATCGAGAAATCTAATTAATCATAACTTGTTTAATGGATATCAATGAAAAACTGGGAAATGAAAAAAAAGCACTAGAGGACTGTAATAGGGAAAGATGATAGTTCCTCGAAACTTGCATCTTAATGTCCAATGAAACCTTGAATGTTAAATTGAATTATGTTCCTCATTGTTTGAAGATTTTCAAAAAGAATTAAATTGTAGTCATTTTTTTAGTGCTCATCAATTCATCTAAAGTCAGGACTACAACAAAGATTTTATTTAATTATTTTTGCGGCAGGAATTCCGCAAATTCGGTCAAGATTTCAAGCTGGTTTCGCCAGCCGCTGCCCCACAACCTCTTCAACCTCCACCACAACCGCAAGCACAACCTCAACCACAACCGCCACAACAGCAACCTCCGCTGCCACAACCTCAGCTGCAACCGCCAGTGAATCCACAGCCACCGGTAAGTAGTTTCTAACGGTTTATTTTTATATAGTATAGGCCTACGGTATCCTCACTTACTCGGTGTTGAATCCGTGAACTACGAGTATAAATTAAATGCAAGATCACGACGACCAGCCGCGTGCCGTAGTCCCCCGCTGTTGCCTTGCAGCACCGAACACGAAAATAGCCGAAGACAGAGATCGCTTACGAACACTCGGTGAAACACAACATAAGCATGTATCACACCGGTTTTCTGTGAGGCCGTGGTATCACTGGCTGAGCCGACCCCATGCACGCCGAAGCGTGGCTCTCCCACGGTTTTCCTGTAAATGTCAGAATAAGTTATTTTCTTTCTTTCTTAATCCTTGACCACATGGATAGTTTCATAATTTGAATTCAAAGAAATGCGATTAGCATCTTCAAAGAAGAAGAGAACTTTCTAGATATTATATGGGGACAATAGTTGTATGTTTGGTTGTTTGTGCAGAGCCAGCCGCCGCCCGCTCCCAGTCCGCCCGAGGTGTCGGCCAACCAGGGCCCCGCCACCGACCCGCACGCCAAGCGCGAGCGCCCGCCCAAGCAGCATACGCCCCCCACTCTACACAAGGTGCGTACGCGCTCGTATTACTCGCATATACACACGTACATAGAACAACACAGATACGTCTTTTTCCGGTAAGAAACAGTTTGAGTGGTAGGAAATCTTAACAAACACATACAGAAACAATCGCATGTCACTGATCAAAACATTCAATATTTCACGCACACAATTATATTCTGTGTAATAAGAGTGTAATGCGTAGGCCCATTTGGGCTTATACTTTTACAGAGGGAAACGCTTGCGTACTCCCTACCGTATATCTCTGATACATTGTATCAAGCACGAGGCTAGGTGTGACGTAAGTCATATCTAGTCCATAGGGGTGGGCAGATATGAACTTTATTTGCTACGATTCTGATATATAGGTATAAAAAATATGCCGTGAGACCATATCTATTTTGTGTGCGGCAGTATTACAGCTAAAGAACAACATGCATGAATAACATTTGTTTCATAATAATATATACGCCATTATACCATAATAATTACCATAATAATAAATACCTTCATCTGTTTTGTTATTTAAATTAGATGGCACAACCACGGGCGGGACGGGGGCAGAGGGGCATGCGACACTCGCATGATCGTCGAGCGCGCGACTTGAATGGGGTACAGAATAACAATCATCGTTATTGTACTCATGAGTACGGTATCGATACTATCTTAAAGTATCGAGCAATTCTACAACTATCGTCCAGGGGCGGATAAACCATAAGGCAAAGTAGGCACGTGGCGCGCCTGGAGGGGCGAGGTTGCTGAGGGGCGCTCGCGCCACATTTTTTCATATAGAAAAAATATATGCCTCACATATTAAAGAAAAATTAACATTACTTTTTTTATGTACAAGCTACCAAAATGACTACTCTGCCTGATGGAAAGCATGAGTAGAATCCAAGATCTCTTCACGTTCGCATTGAGGATGGCGCCCACCATCCTCAATGCGAACGTGAACAGTGAGTGCAGCATGGTGACCCATACTATGGCGACATGCATTTTCACGCCCCGCTTGGAACTGGAATCATAATAGGAGGGAAACACGTGCGGTGGCAGTGAGTGCTGTTTTCATTGAAAATGTAGTTGCTACAACCGCAGCAGTAGTTGAGATTATATTCTATTGATATGATATTATTAGACCAGATTTGTTCATTGAAAGGCGTATGGTACATCATAGGCGGGGCTTCCGACCTCTAACAATAAGGCGTGGACAGGGCGGCAGCATAGGACAAACTGCAGGAAGAATTGAGCCTGTATCTTTTTGCGTGCTTTCCATAACTTCATGCCACCCTGAACGTAGTTCGTGTGCCGGACGTCACCTCAATAAGAGTATTTAAACACGGGTGGTGCCCATCCTTTTGAAAAATAGGCGCTAGGAGAAGTCTGGTTGGAACTGTCATGATGTAGGGTAAGTGTTAATACTTACACATTATGCCGGTTGCCATCGGATATGTCGTCAAAACTGGCATCTAATTGAAATGTTGGTCGTGCAAACTAGCCAACGACTGAAAAAAATTGTGACGGCGGCTGATTCGTTATAGCGCCTTTAGGGCCGTTCCTGTGGAACATCGGTTATGATTGGGTGTGTAAGTGCCTTCTCGGATGGTGTGGCCGTCTCGAGCTATGCGAGGGACATGCTCATAAGGTCGTAAGAAAAGGTGCACTGTGAGATAACTCTGAGGGCTACAGCCATGATTGCAAATGTTCTAGAGCGCATCCAGTGTCAAGGTAGTGGGGTAACTTTACAGAAATCTGTTACCTTGTTCTTACATAGACCTCCAAGGGAGCCGCCTGAAGCTCGGAAACTCGGAATCCTGTGAAATTTTAACTGCACTGGGTCCTGATAGAGGAGCAAACTGAAAGATTTAGGCAACCAAGTGCCAAGCAGACGGTGCGGTGTAACCGTAAGATATATATATATATATCCGATAAGGAAGAATTGATCGGGAGGAAACACAGAACTCTCTCATACCGGCTGACGCAGGTGTTCATCGAGAAAGGATGCTTCAGAGTTAGCTGTGTCTGCACCGAGCCAATGCCTGGGTGGCAACTATACTAGTGGACGACCTGGTGCAAACTGTACTGCTGGCAAAGTTTACGCACTATGTGGTTATAGTCGGTTCGGTTACGATATATCGCTGATTCGAAATAACGGCTGAAGAAAGTTACTTTATATATAGAATAGAATAGAATAAACTTTATTGTACACCAGTTAAAACAGTTTACATTCAGGAGCATAACATATAAACGACCATGTACAAATGGCGGCCTTATCGCTAAAAAGCAATATCTTCCAGGCAACCTTTAGATGGACAAATTGACTGTAGAAATTCGAATTCATGCAAAAATAAGAGAGGGAGGGAGGCAAGGGATGTTTGTATAGGGTGCTCTTGATACTTAATCCGCCTTTGATAACGTCAGCAGCATAGCGTTATTAGCACATTCAAATGAAACATAAATACGGTAGGGATGAACGGTTCAAACTTTAATAAATAAAAAACACCTAAACTCCGAAACGTATAATACCAGACCATAAACATAAAATTGAGAAAAAGTAGTGTAAATGCCTCTGTAGCTAAGTTCCTGATGTCCCGTGTAGGCTGCAAGTGTGGTGGCGAGTGCGGTGGTCCCGAAGGCAGAACAGGTCGGTGTCGAGGAGCGGTCAGCGCCAGCTACGTCTCCGCCCGTGGCCAGTTCGCCCAGCATGGAGCGCGTGGCCGCCATCAAGAAGTCGACACTCAACCCCAACGCCAAGGAGTTCAACCCCGCGGCCAAACCCTTCACGCCACGAAGCCCCAGCACGCCCAACCCGAGCAGGTAACACTCTTTGAAAGTGCTAGTTTTTTTTTAATACAGGCATATATAACGCACATCCAGTCACAGTCAAACTTGGATAAAACACTTTTTTCAATAATACTTTCTATTGAAACTCACAAGTGACCGAGAGTTACCGCCTGTGTCTATGGTTTAACCTTATTCTAGTTTTACTTGCCATTACCATTTATAGAAAAACAGTTACTATATAGCTGATGCCACTACCTGTTGTAGGACAAAACAATAAGATAAATCAATCATAGATACCTCAACCAACCCATGCCTCAATAGCACGTAAAACCGTCGATTCTATGCCTGATCTCTCGCCGGTCGTCCCGGTTAACCGTCCCATCGGATTGTGAGAGTGAAGGAACAAAGTTTACGCATATTCTTGTGCACAATAATATCTCCTGCGTAGTAGGCTGGTCTCCGTTGAAAGTGGCCCGTGGCCGAAATCGATAAGACCTACATCATAGCAAGAAAAATGTTTCAAATTTTAAACATGTAATTTTTTTCCAGGCCACACACCCCAGGCACGCCATCGGGAGGAGTGGGCGTGGGCTTAGGAGTAGGAGTGGGCGGCGTCGGTGTCAACTTAAGCGGGGTCAGTGTCATGGGACCCGGCGTAAGCTATGTCCCGGCGCCACATCCACCACCTCCTATGGTATGTTATCATTTATCTATACTAATATTATAAACAGGAAAGAATTGTATTTTCGTTCGCAATGAATAAACTCAAGTAGTACTTGACCAATTTGAAAAATTCTTTCACCATTAGAAAGCTAAATCATACCCGAGTAAAATAGGCATATTTTATTCCCGTATTCCCACGAGAATGGGAACTAAGCTGGAGAAACTGCGGAAAGTTGCTAGTTCTGTACACCGTTTCTTAACATACAAATAACGTTCCTATAAATCTAATAATCGTACTGTCACGTTTTGTAAAATCAGGATAAATAAGTTTAACTGGTTTGGGTATGTAATATATAATTATTAAAAAGGGAGAGATGTCTTCATTCCTTTTTGCTTAACTCTTAAAACTGAAAAATTTTGAGTAGGGTTAACTTGATAATTGTCCATCTGTGGTACAGATCAAATTAAGTAAGTTTTACGATGGTAAAAATGTAAAGAATAGGTTGTTAAAAACATTCGTTTTAATCTACATCTGCTCAATGTAATCACTTGCGGGTTAATAATAGCAGATCTTAATTTGTACATTCCTATACCGGCAAAATCTTTTACAACCCAAACATTAGTTCATAAATAAAATTCAATTTAAAAGTCTAATTATTTACTATTCCTAACTTACCGGTCTTGAGATACGTTTTAGTAAACTAGACTTTCTTACATCTTTGTTTTTTTCTAACTGAATATACCAATGTGTACAGGTGGCAGCCGTGCCTTATGCGATGATGGCAGCGGCTGCCGCAGCGGCACAGCAGCCGCCCCCGGCCTACCTCCCTCATCCGCATCCAGCTGTAAGTATTATACTTTGTCTCCACACTCGGCCACAATATACCACAGCAAAACTTGATGTGACCACAGCACCCAAGCTCTCCGTCACTGTGTAAGTTGTCATATCACCCTGTGGTCATCAGCGGAAATATTGTCAAAGTTGAGGCGAAGAGTTACTACAGAGATAAATGTTTATCGCACTGTACTAATGCTTAACGAGCAAATGTTCCCAAAATTAGCAGCATTAAATTTTTGAACCAAGAATCAATTGATATTGTAGTCTCAAATGATCACATTTACATCATGGACATCATTTCTATGTATGATATGTATGTATTTACAAAAAAAAAAAAGTATATATGTATTATATCAGTTGTCTAGTACCCATAATACAAGCTCTGCTTAGTTTGGGACTAGATGGCGTTGTGTGTTAGATGTCGGAAATATTTATTATTATTATTATTATTATCAGTTTTATGACAGCAACTAATGTTGTAATAAAATAAATCATCATCGCTGTTCACGGATTTTTTTGGAATTTGGTCTACTACTATGACATGTATAGTTAATCTTCCTTATTCAGTCTTTGTAGTAGTCTGCTTGACTGAATTTAATCTCCGAAGAGGAAGCAAGACCAAATACTATAGCTATGGAATAGTTTAGTTACATCAATCATTTTAGTTCCACACAACTTAGTAAAAATGCCTTAAATTTAGTCTAATTTATTACGGACGACAACAGATGGAGGTGGGGTGCGAGTGCAGGCAGTACGCCCCGCCAATATTCATGGTGCCCGACAAACGGGAACGACCCGACGCGGTGAGCACACGACTCGCGCAATGGGATTGTATTAAGAGTTTTACACCTTAAGCATCTGTAAATACAGTCGGAAGTAAATTATACAGTATGTTTAGCTTACATAAAGTATAATTATGTTGTAGAACTTGTGTGATATATACCAAACAATTATGATATTGCAGAAAAGGTTAAAAACGTGTTTTCGTCACTGTAAAGACGAAGAAAACCTGAAACCAACTATGCCAGCCCGTCTGGCTAGCGTGATAAAGTAGGTCAAAACCTGCTTTTTGAGGAGAGGCCTAGAGAGACCAGTGGACTATTAAAGATTATTAATTTTTCAAACATATTCGGCTAGGTTCAAGATCGGGCTTAAATATTTCTTTTTTTTTCCGTTCATATACTTTTGACTGTATATGCAGATCTTGTGGTGACTTTTGTTGTGAAAGCCAGTGTTACAATTTCATGTCCCATTGGTAGGAGTGTGAAGTGTTAGGAGTGTGTTTTCCGTCAATGTATCGTAACATGCGTTTCGTGCCTGCCTAGCTAACCGCCCAGTGAACTGGATACATAACTGTATAGCTAACGCTTTGAGTGGATTGTTTTTAACATTATTATAATTCTTTTGTGTTTTTTGAGAAATGCTACAAAAGAAATCAATTTTCATAACTTAACAAACACAACAGACATCTAAAAGTTAGTCTACGTCTTTAAGACTGGGTCAGACATCGGGCGTGAGAGAAAGCCAGCACCACATGAGTAGGTTGTGATATAGAAAAATATCACGCTCGTCGCTGGACCATTTCAACCGCTTTCACCGCCCTGTCGTTCTGTTTCGCTGCTGTCTGCGCTAACCTTTATATAAAATATGTGGGTTTAAACTAGGTTAATTTGTATTTCGAGTGTTGTGTTACCACAAATAGGTGGCACAAATGTGTGATTTTTAATTGCACGATGCACAGGTTTGGTTCAGATGCACCAATTAAAATGGTACCATGTATAAGTAATTATTTTATTTATTCAGCAAGTTATTCTTCATCACAAACTAGTATTTGAAGTGCGGAGATTAACATTAACGCTTTTAGTTTTGTTGATGTACTAACATGTGTTATTGTGTCTAAATAAAACAAAGTAAACTTTATGAAACTATATAAATAAAATTATTTTTAAGGAATAGTTTCCTGTCTCTTTAAGCCAACCATTTTTTCCGATAATTCCCACATACTTGCCGCTAATTCTTCATTTCTGGCCTTCAAACCCATTAAACCTTCTTTACAGTCAACAAAATATTTCCCTGTTTCTTGATCGCATTCATCCGACACTGCCAAATATATACTTGTTTGGGCACCTTCAACTGGATTTTTGAAAAAACTGTATAATATCAAGCTTCTTAACTTTTCCAGTACAGTGGCTCTATAGAAACTTGTATTGACATGTCCGGGGTGCAAGCAGTTCACGTTTACTCCGGTACCATCCAATCTTCGCGCCAGTTCGTTACTGAACAGCACATTACATAGTTTACTGTCACAATAAGTTCTCACGTACGAATGTGGTGTGTTCAAATCATTAATTGTTCCAAATCTATGATAAGTAGATGACACAATGATTACTCTGCTTGGTGCCGATTTAATCAATATAGGCGTTAGTAATACAGTTAGTAAAAAAGGTCCAAAGTGATTCACCTGCATGTCTCTAACTATCCCATCTTCAGTCTTGTCCCTGTGGACGCCGCTAGCTCCAGCATTATTTATCAAAATATCCAATTTAATTTCCAAACTTTTGAATTCCTCAACGAATTTTCTTACCGACTTAAACGAACTTAAATCTAAATTCATGTAACTTACACTTTGGTTTTTCGTTTTCTTGATGATCGAATTGGCAGCTTTTTGTCCGCGTGTTTCATCACGACACCCTAATATCACTTTAGCTCCTTTTCTAGCTAATTCCAACGCGGTTTCATATCCAATTCCGCTATTTCCTCCTGTGATAATAGCCACCTTGCCGCTCATCACATTATCAGAGTAACATTTCCCATTTGTCACTTTATTATATACTCTCATAAATATTAAAAAGATCGGCACCCATAACAACCACATTTTGATGATATTTTTTCGACGATTTTGTTTATTTACACATCCGTGTTACACACAAGTAATACACAAGTACGTTTTACATTACACTGTTAACAGTTGCTCATAATAAATACATCGAAAGGATTTATCTTCGTGAAATGTCAAATCGTGTCACTGTTATATTATCGGTTGCCCTCGCGGGATTCTTATCAACATAATTATATTGCACCACAAACTAATATTATTTTATTTCTTTCTTAAATAAAATGTAACGACTTACTAATTAGTGTGAATAACCTTACAACTTTTAACGTAATGTTGACGTTTATACATTGTTTTACAAAAAATCTAAATCTGTTCGCCTTACGCGTTTAAATGATAAACTAATATCATACCTACAAAAAATCTTCAACAGTTCGTACTTAAATGTTTTATAGATATTGTATGTTTTCAATGTGTGTGCCACTAAATACATCTTATCTTTTATTACACGATAAATATGATCCCAACCTTTCCGATAATGTAATTTATACTCGCTGTTATTGATTTAATAAGTGAGTTTGAAACGTCAAGAAAGTGTATTTTAATTAGAGAATTTATGTATATATTGAATTCTTGTACATTGAAGCTAATATATGTTAATCAATATCAATTTGTTATTACATTTTTAACGAGACTAATATAATGCAAGCATATAAATTAGATCGGGGTTAAAGATGGCACAACACCATCTACGACTGCTATTTACATAATAAATGCTTATAATCGTTTCTCATTTCACGACTAGCTGGACCACGCGGTGCTACCCACGGTACGACAATAACCTCGGGTAACGCCACGGGGCGAAGTTAATCTAATAAAAACTGACCTTAGTTACTCCTTATTTCATCAGCTTTCAGTAAAAGTTCCGTCAAAATCGGCACAGCTGGTCCAGGGATTAGACACAAGAATTAAAAAAGGAATTGATGTATTTAGCGTGACATACATATTGCATTTAGTAAAAAGTGGTAATTTTATTTATCTGTATAGATGAGAATATCTTTAACTAAAAGTATTTTAAAATTTTTGTTAGTGCAACATGAAAAAACGTATATTAGTATCAGTAAAATGCAAGAAAAACATCAACTAATTGATTAAAATTTATACACTTCGCTCATCGACAGACACTAATCAGAGCTGTGCAAAGTACATGCTTTGTTGTATTTGTCCGGTTCAAATATATCGGGTAATTTATAAAACAATAATTAAAACTCATTACAGTCCTTATGAATTATCATTTAAACAGTTATTTTTTTACTTTTGGGATTCCTGTCCTGACCAGTAGTGTCTGCGAAACAGAGTACTCGGCTTTTTCATGTTTAATTTTCCGTTAGGCAGTGGCAAAAAAGCCATAGTAAAGATGGCTTTCTAAACTTCTGAAAGACCATACCTTATAGATCGTGCTCATCTTTGAAGTTTTACCCGTGGGAGAGCCACGCCTCGGCATGAATGGGCCGGCTCGACCGGAGTGATTCCATGGTCTCACAGAAAACCGGTGTGAAATAGCGCTTACGCTGTGTTTTACCGAGTGAGTGAGGTTACCGGAGGCCCACAACCCAACCCCTCCCCCATTCCCATCCTCCTCCCCATCCCCCAAACGCCGACAACGCACTTGTGACGCCTCTGGTGTTGCAGATGTTTATTGGCGGCGGTAATCGCTTGCCATCAGGCGATATATATTCTCATTTGACCGCAATTCCGTAAAAAAAAATTCCTTACTGCATTACCTAAAAATCTGTTATATTAATATTTTTTTAAATATGATTTTTTTTGAAATCTTGAAATAATTTACTGAATTATATACAGCTCCCCGTAATTGTTGCCACAGAATAGAAACATTTAAAAAAATCATTTTTGCTTAGAAACTCGGCAGCAGACTGTCAAAACCATTAGATTGTAATCAATCGAAGTGAAACCGTCAAATTGTGTTATGGTATGCGACAGAAAGTATCTCGCGCGCTGATTGGTTGAACAACATATGTCCCGCGCCGCCATATTTGTTTGTTAATTCGTTTATTGCCAAATGTTAAGTATTTTTGTGATTGTAAATCAACTTAACTCTATGGTCATAGAACGGCCTACTGTAAAACCGACTAATCAGGGACGGTTGACAATTTCACCGCGACTGATTGTGATTTAACGGTTTTACTTGGATAGACTTTTTACTTGAATAGTAAGCAGTATGTCACAGTTGTCAATTTACCGGCAGCTTTCAATCTCGCGAGGTAGATTATTATACACAATAAAAATAACTGTAACGAACCAGAACTAGATAAAACACTTTATAGGTTTCATTGATGTAAAAAGTGTTCATCCAAGATATCGGCTGGGGAAGGCACGGGGACTCGATGGCACCGGCTAAAGTCTCGTTTGCCGCTTTATACGTTGTACGTGCACGGTACGCATTAATAAAAAAGAAAATCCTACAGATCGCCATTCATTACCCGGTTGTATTTATGGAAAATTCCTATTTAACAATTCAAATTTTTCGCAGCTCTGAACTACGATAAACGCTGCTAGTAACATTATCATAAAACGCATGTTTCAATTGAAACTGTACTATAAAAAATATAAATAATTTAATCCTTGATACAGCTTGCATACGGAGCCATGGGGGGTGGTGCAGGCGTAGCTGGAGTCGGCGGTGGAGGTGGTCAGCAGCAATTGCCAGCTCCCCAGCAGAGGAACTTCAGAAAAAGTAAGATATATATTTATAGGAATTGGGTATCGTTTGTTAGCACTCTTTCCTTCTTTATTATTTAACAAGATTATTTGGATGGATCGCCTGCTGGTTCAAACGGGTTCATCTGATATTAGACGACCGCAACTCTGAGGGAGGACTTAATTCGACGATCGAACTAGTATTTTTGAGAGCACTTCTTTCTCAAAAAACAAAAGTGTTTGTAATGTCCACATGTGAGACTTCTTAAGGCAAAACAAGAAGATCATTATTTCATATGAATATGAAGAGCTAATAATTGTTTTATTCTGCAGTGGGTGTCAGTCCTGGCATGCAGGTGGCGGCAGCTACCGGCCAGCCCTTATTAGCGCCGGCACCCATGCAGCCTTTCGTGCCGTACCCGCATCCGCATCCAGGCCCTCACCCCACGCCATCAGCTCTCCAATACCAGCATATGGTAAGTCTAAATGTCTTACACTAGTAGTTACACTGCACTAACAATAGTTAGTACAATATAACTACTCGTGTCGAATATAGTCATGATATATCATCATCATCAGCCTATCGCAGTCCCCTGCTGGACATAGGCCTCTCCAATTTCACGCCACTTAGTTCGATCTATGGCTTCTCGCATCCAGCTCCTGCCAGCCGTCCCGCGCAAATCATCGCTTCACCTGGCCTGTTGACGTCCTACAATGATATATAAAATAGTGGAATAAGTACAAGTGAATTTAGTTCTAGAGTATATTGTTGTAATCACCGGCTTGTTCGAGGCACTCTGAATATCCACTTTAAGACTGAACGTTCCCGTTTGATGAAATCCAGGCTCTAACCAACTCTGCTCCAAGCCGCGATGGGATCTGAAAAATTCCAGTCAAATCTGGAAAACCGATTTGTTGCCATGGAAACGACAACAGACGTAAACCAGAACATTGAAAATGTGGTTCGAATCCTCAGGGAAGAAGGTACGAGATTATGTCAAATGCAGCGTAAGGGCAGGAAATCGAAGCTTTCGGAAAGGACTCTGGGGTTAGTGAAGGAATGACGTGAAAACCCACTTCTTACTTCGTCGGAAAAGTAGAACATTCTATGGCGGTTTGTACGCTTCGCATGCATCTCGACCTGATCCCGAAAATCAGGACTTTAGAACCACATTAACACGCCACTATACCTAAGATCTGCCAGAAGTCAGCACTGACGAGATCGAGATGGCTCTTGGGCAGTTGTAAAATGGAAAAGCCCCTGAAGAGGACGGCATTACAACAGATCTGTTAAAGGCTGGTGGTAAACCCGTACTGAGGGAGCTCCAAAAGCTTTTTAACGGTGTCCTGTTCGAAGGGAGAACTCCAGAGGCGTGAAGTAGAAGTGTGGTCATCTTGTTCTTCAAAAAAGGTGACAAGACCAGGTTGAAGAACTATCGACCCATTTCCCTTCTAAGTCACGTCTACAAGCTGTTCTTAAGAGTCATCACGAACCGTCTTGCGCTGGATTTCGGAGCGGATATGGCACCATAGACCACATCCACACAGTGCGGCACATTATACAGAAGAATATAAACAGCCCCTGTGCCTAGCATTTGTAGACCATAGAAGGCCTTTGACTCGATCGAGATCTGGTCTGTTTCGGAGTCCCTGCAGCGTTGCCAAGTAGACTGGCGATACATCCAAGTGCTGAGATGTCTCTACAAAGCCGCCACCATGACCTTCCAAGTACAGAATCAGCAAACAAGGCTCATACCATTGCATAGAGGAGTGAGACAAGGGGATGTTATTTCCCCGAAATTGTTCGCAAATGCAATGGAGGACTTGTCCAAGACGCTACACTGGAAAGGACGTGGCATAAATATCAATGGCGAATACATCTCTCACTTGCAATTTGCGGACGACATCGTCATCATGGCGGAGACGCTGCAGGACCTACAATAGATGCTGAACGACCTGGCTGACTCTTCTGTGCGCATCGGCCTACGGATGTAAGTACTTAGAGGATGAGGTGAACAGGAGAATTCAGCTGGGTTGGGCAGCGTTTGGGAAACTTCGTCGGGTCTTTTCATCGTCGATCCCACAGTGCCTAAAGACAAAAGTCTACCTACGATCAGTGGGATCTGTACGATCTGGCAGAGAACCAACGTTGTCGATATAGTCCACAGCATTAGTAGACTGTAGTGGAGCATTAGTAGGCTGAAGTGGCAGTGGGCTGGCAATATTAGCCGCAGAATTGATAACTGTTGGGGTAAACGGGTTCTTGAGTGGAGACCGCGTCTTGACAAACGTAGTATGGGACGTCCACAGGCCAGGTGGACTGATGATCTGCGTAAGACGGCTGGCATGAGCTGGGAGGATCGAACTAAGTGGCGTGAAACTGGAGAGGCCTATGTCCAGCAGTGGACTGCGATAGGCTAATAATGATGATGATGATGATGATGTGTATTGTTACAAGTTTCAAGTGCAGACAACGAGAGTGTAAATGACAGTTAAAAAGTGATTCCCTCACCACAGATATACTGCGATGGGCACAGTCGGTAGAATGTAATAATAATATCGTGTGTGTCCCCAGGTCCGCATGTACCACGGCGGAGTGGGTGGCGGCGTGGGAGGCGTAGGCGGCGGGGTAGGCGGCGCAGAGGTGGGAGGGGGCGTGGGCGTGGGGGGCGTGGGGTACGCACCCCCGCCCGCGCCGTCGCCCGCCGCTCCCTCGCCCGCGCTCTACCCGCCGCCCTCGCCCGCGCACACGCCGCACCCGCACCCGCACCCGCACTCGCACCACCACTACCAGCAGCCACAGTTCCAGGTACCTTACTAGCTCGTATCTTTACCGACTATACCCTACTTTATCAACTAGAACAGTCAATTTTGTGGTCAACGAGCTGAAACAAAATGTGACAGATTATAATACCATGTTTTATATTATAAAAATTTAATCACTACATTACTACTATATATGGGGACATGTGAATGTCGAAACAGTTTTGTGTCCGGATCCCGAAAGCGGTAGTTTTGGCGATTAACTAAGCCATCAAGGGGAAAATATCCCACATCGCTTAGAATGATTTTGCTCGAATTGCCGCTACCGAACTCCATTATTTTTAAAATGTTGTTTAATAATAAAATACCCTAACCCTGACTGACTCAGTTTTCAAAATGTTTTATTTCTAGCATTGCCAACATTAATGCACAAATGGCGCAAGTGTAATTCTTGCGTTAATTTTGGGTCACTTTTTATATGCTATTAAAGAAAAGTACAAAATAATATATTTTAAACTTTAAAGTTAACTGTCGATCATCAGGTTCATCATCACCATGGTTACCTGTAAGAGATAGCCTTCGTGCGTTAAGCCAATAGGGTAGTCGATACCTCAGACAAATTAGTTACTTTTTATCATCTGTCAAAACGATAACTTTGTATGAAAAATGTACTAAATACAAACTTGCGACCTCGCTATTTTAGACTTTTATAATATATTTTAATGTTTATTTGAATAACTTTGTAACATAAACGAAAAACTGTTACAATAATATTTTCCGAGATGTTTTGCAATATTCGTTTTATTGCAGTAACGTAGCTAACTACTGTGTTGTGCCTCGTAGCTTTAAGTAAGTTTTGTAAGCAATCGGGTGTAGAATAAAGCCATCGTTATAATGATCAGGTGTTGTGCCTGGGCCCGGGCGGCTCGGCGAGCCACCACCACCACCACCCGCACCACCACCCGCACCTCACCTACCTCAACCACGCGCCGCCAACGGCCTCGCCGCCGCAGCCGCACCCGCACTCCCTACAGGTACGAGTCGCTTCTATACCTACTTGGATTTCATTCTAATTGTTATTGGTCGACTGCCTCGGTGGCGCTGACTGCTGAGCTCGAGGTCTCGGGTTCGATTCCCGGGTCGGACCTAATGTTTGTTCGACCTGAAATATTTTTTTAGGATTTTTCGGATTTCTGTGTTTTCTATGTATATTGTATGTATTTACAAAAAAAAATATTGTAAATGAAAATATATATAAGTTATCTAGTACCCATAGTAGAAGCTCTGCTTAGTTTGGGACTAGTGTGCGTTGTGTGTTAGATGTCCGAATTTTTTATTATTTTATATGTATAATATTCGACTACTACTATTTTAGTATAAATGAAAGTTGATAATACGACTTTAGTATTTGTTAACATGTCAGGAGTAGCCAGTTTACTAACCCTCATTGATACCCTATCTATTAAATGTTGTAATCCCAACAATCCACTTCTGCTCATTCAACAGTCGTACATCTCGCCATACATGCTCGCAGGTTGCGAGTTCAACACATCTGAAAAATCTGAAGGACAGCACCGATAAGGTCCGTGTATGTCTTAGATAGGGACATAATATCTCAGAACTCCGATATAAATTATTATAATATATAGATCAGAATTAGTTACATCAGATCGACACTATAATATATAATTTAGAATAGTATAGAAAACTAAGCAAATCTAGATATTCACATTAATTTAACTGCGTTTTGAGGCACAGTAGACCAGTAGTAGCAGGCCACTTGTATGTGTAAAGTACATACTCGTATGTATAGAATAATTCATATTAGCGAGTCATTTTGTGTTAAATCACTAGTTCAAGACAAAACTCCAAATGTGTTAAGTGTTCCTTTATCATTACGAACATTTTGTTTAGATTGAATGCAATATTTCTTTAGTAAAAATTTAAAATATTGGTTTTTAGGTCAAAAATACCTGAATTTCTTATCAAACCGGTAGCAGACACCACATTTCACTCGGTTGATAAGTATGAGCACCGGCACTGCTACTACCTAAGGTTTCAAGGGCCCTACTCGCTTATTTGTATTCTAATCTAGTTTCAACAAAATAGAACGTTTCCGCCTTCAAAGCCGACCGGAGTACTTCACTCCGGTCGGCTTCGAAGACTCGGGACGTTCGCCAACGAGGATACATTGTTATAGTGAACGCTTGGTGCAGGGGGGCGTCCTACTGCCGCCGCACGGCTCGTCCGGCGGGTCCACGACGCCGGGCGTGGGCAGCGGCCCCCAGCCCTAACGGGGCCCCGCCCCCGCCGTGCTAAGCCTGCACCCGCCGCCTCTACACACCCTCTACACCACTGCTTCCCGACGTTCTTAGTGTGACTCCAGCCTCGTCTGCGAAACGATTTACATCGGCCTCGTATGTCTTATGTTTGTGTCGAGGACCTACTCGATGTGACCATTTGTGTCGTTACGTTGCGCGGAGTAACATTAAACTATCGGTATGTAACAGTAATATTTCAACGATCGATTATATATTATGGCATGTTTAGCGTAACGTAGAACGACGTTCTACACCCCGATGAGGTCTCTGCCGTGTCGAATCCCTGTAAAATTGTTACTAGACTTCGGTGTCTACGACTGCACCGCTGGCGGCATATCACTACGAATCGTTTGATTTGTATGGATTATCAGAAAAGCAATTGTAAATGTAACGAGTTTTTTAAAGGACGATATTTTTTTGAAGTAAATATTGTGTATGTATTTGAAAGAAAAATTTACACTCGATGTTGTGAGTTTAAATGTAACACTTATATAATATTTATTACTGTGTGTAAAAAATATTAAGTCTAAAAATAAGGTAAAGATAAATGCACTCATATACTATGAGTTACATTTTATAAGGCAGAGATTATTATCTTCTTTTTTATTGCAAAATTATTAATTATAATTTCTTAATGAACAATTTCACAATGGAATCATCACACATTAGTAGAAAATAACCACTGTTACTTCAAATAGGTTTTAAACAGGTTAAATTCAGTTGTAGAAGACAAATGCAGCAAATCTTATGTTCTTTATGTATTCTGCTTGGCGGTTGCAGCCAAAATTAAAAGTAGTAAGAATACTTAAAAGTGCAAATTGGCAACTTAAAATAATATTTTTCTAGCTATAAAAATACAACGTACAAATAAGTAATTGCCTTTTAGTACTTCGATACGTTTGCAATAATTGGTGTATGAATTTTGAAGTCTTTTTATCATAATTTTAGTAGGAATACTCACGTGACGCACTATTTTTAAATTACTATTTTGATTCCTTAGTTAGAAAACCTGTCAATTGAACAAAATCGGTAACTCCAAGAATTCGCGCCAGCATTATAATCAAAAAGTTTTAAATATGTTACAATGCAAAATAATAGCTTATATATAAAATAATGTTAAAATCTATAGCCAGTCCAAAAAATCTTAACTTTTGAAACAATGACCAAATTGGGGTATAATCAAAGTATCGATTTAGAGAGCTCAGTTTAGGAAGGCGCATTTATGTGTTTATGAGATGTAAATATAGGGCAACACATACTAATTGTAATGTCTCATCATTCCATAATAATGCTCATAATCATTAAATATATAGATTAAAAGATAAACCAAAGATGTGAAAATTATTTGTTAACTTCCAACGTTGCCCGATAAATGCGAGGATTTTTATATTCCATCAATGATATTGTAAATATATTTTTAATATTGTCACGTGAAATGTTTCAAAATTGTTTTACCTTGTAAGCTGGTAAATTGTTTATTCAGTTTTGTCATTATGTTAAAACTTATGTAAACATAAAAAGACACAGTTTGCTTAGCACGGCGGGGCATTTGAAATAAAAATATTATGTATGGTATTGTATGAACTACTTGTATTTGTGTGTAAGGATAGCAAGTCTTGTACGGACAGAATGTGGTCCGTCCTCGCTGTGGAGTCGGGGCCGGACATGTGTATTATAAATAGATAATTTACTCTATTATACTTATCGATGGACTGAGAGGACTTTGTTAATAACATTGTAATAACGAATATTTTACTTCCAATTTTTCGTTTTACAACATTCAAACTAATTTGTATAGATATCCTAGTAAAATGTACAATAACCTGATGTGAACCTCAATAAAATCACACAGTTTTAAAATAGATAATTCATAACACCTACTATATAAAGACAATGTAATGTATAAGGCTAAATTATTATCAAATTCCTCTCGTAAACTGTCGTCTTTGTTTTCTCATTTATAACGACATCCGCTAGTCTAACCTGCGGTATGTTCGTTGCGCATATTTATTTAGGTTAGGTTAATTATTGTGAAGGTTCCCTCCGCGATTTATTACCAACTACAGTGTAAATTACACTTTAGCGGTCTTATTCTTAAAGTTATTTAACTTTCAGCAACGGTTTCGTGTTGGCGACTTTAAGCTATAAGTTTAACGTTGAATGTAACACAAAACCGTTGCTTAAGGACGAATAAGGTTTTAAAAATAGGGCCGAATTATGTTAATATTTAATTGGAGATCATTGTTATAAAGTCTAAAAAGATTTTATTTGATTTTTGGGCATATTGTCTAAGTTTGAGATCAAAGTTTGTCAATAGACATTATCGGGGGACCCCTTTAGATGCTTCACTTGTATGAAGTGTCCTCATATTGTGGTATGTATATAAGTAGTCTTTATTGCAACATGTTTGCTCAGGTTTTTGAGCTTGTAACGATATAAACTCATAGACTCTGCGTTCGTGTACACCGGTAGAATCGTCGTAAATGAAAAATAAAAGATCAATCGCCCTTCAATGCTCTCCTCAGTGGAGTTCTATTCCTTCTAGACGGTAAGTTGTAATTTCATGTGTGTAGGGGTGTTAATCTGACCTTGAGACGTTGTTGAAACTATTTAATTATTTATAATATTACAAACATGCAATGTTCATAATATTATACAAAATAACAAGTGAGGGTAGAAAGATAAACATGAAAAATAACTACAGTTCCAATTACATTAGACATAGTATATTTTTCTGCAAACAAAACTCTATGGACTCATATTCTTTATCTATATTCTATAAGCCACAATCGTAACAAGAAGCTGGTCTTTAATTAACCCAGTAAATTTTGTTTGGTATAAAGTCAATTGTAAATCTTGCTACATTCTTTCAATGAAATGCTTCTATTCTTTTTACCATACCTTCTATTATAATTTTTACATAAAAGGGGTACAATTTCGCAAGCCAATAGAGGACATGAAGACAAGAGTTCTATTCTATCTAATTTCATTTTAAACTTAAATTTTTTTTCTCCTTTTTCGGTAAAACCTTGCATAAATTTTATCAAACGTTTGTAAGTCGTAAGTCTCTTTTTAAAAAGGATATAAAGGAATTGTAACTTGATGCGTTACCAACGCAAAGTAGGTGTGACAATAAAAAATATAAAATTCGTTATAAATAAGACGTAAGAAAATTGTAGGAAGGTTCCGTACATATTTTTACCAAGTTTCAGAAAGGGCGTCATCAAATACCCATATTTCGTTTGAATAGCAATTGTCTCACAAGATTGTTTGCGCGTGACAAATTTTCCAATAATAATATATTAAGTATTAAATCTTTAATTATTTATATATGTACTTATCTCGTATACATATATATATATCGTTAAATTATTGATACTACCTCGGACGCGAAGTAGTAGCGTATGCGACTGTTGTGCTTGAGGTTTCGGGTTCGACTCCCGGGTCGGACCAAATGTTTGCATGATCTGCAAATATTTGTTTCGGAGTTTGGTAGTTTTCTATATATATTATGTATATATTTGCAAAAAAAATGTATTTATATCAGTTGTCTAGCACCCATAACACAAGCTCTTCTTGGTTTGGGATTACATCGCGTTGTGTTAGATGTCCGAAATATTTATTTAGTATTTTATTTATATATTTATAGTGAACTTGTCAATATTGTAAAACGCTTGATATAAAACGTGTGGCATCAAGGGGAGCTTAGTCCATGACCTCCGCGCGGTGCTCCCTGGGTAGCGCCAAATGTGGACGAAGATATTCACATTCATTGTTAATAGATGATATCCTGTGTCTGCTATGTCAAACAATACCCATAAAGCTCAGTCTTTATAAAGTCGTCCAGTTTCTAATGTCCAATTAAAAGCCCTATCCACTCTAATTTATACCTTTTTCTTCATTCTGTGTGGAAATGTAAATGTGAAAGGACTACATACCAGATAATTCATACGCCGCTATATTAGCTATCCACCCCGGCAAATTTGAATATTTAGTATTAGAATAGACATATTTAACAGTTATAAACAAATTATGTATGAAATCCTTAAATTAGACCATGAAAGTTAATAATATTTGTAAATATGTAAATATATTACTTTAAAGAAGGGAATACACTAATGTCCTTTTCTATAACGGCTTCTATTCGTACCTAATTTGTGACATATAGGGATTTTTCGATAATGTTAACTTTCAAAAAATCAAAAAAATACGGAAAGGGCCTACAGGACCCGTACCACGTTCATGACTGTAGAGACGTTTAAGTATAGGATTCTCGAGAACATGGTATGGAGTCTCGTGTATTTTTTTTTTCTTTTTTTGTTTTAATTTAAATCTTTATCGCGTGAGTGAGTCCACCACGTGCATTTGTTGCTAAATGAGAGTATGATAAATAGAACCGTGTATGTGCGTGTGTTGATTGTTGTGCGCCATATAAATATTACCGATATATTTTTTTTTGTGAGAAGTGTCACTAGTGATGCAGATATATATTTATGTTTAAGCTATGAATATATTTCTAATCTCGTGAAAATTATACGTGCTACGAAAATATCAAGTTCCTTTGGCCATCAGATATATTAAACGGTTGTGGTGAATTTTTATAAGGTCCCCTTAGTATTGGAATAATATTAAAATTATTTGATATACTAAAATGTCGTATACATCGCTTACGCACATGGTGTAGCATTTAGATTTGCAGAAGATATGGACCAATCGAAGAGATCTGATTGTCAACGGTCTTCCGTGCAAGCGCGACGGTCCCAATATGGCAGATGATTTTCGTACTGTTATACGTACACAAGGAATGACTCCTTTGTGTGTTTAGTTAATTCAAATTGACTATTAAAAGCCCTTTGGTTGACTAATTTGTGACGTACCGTAACGGTATATGTATGTATGAGAGAGATGAGATGATAAGTTGATAATTGTTGTTCGGACAGAACTTTGTCACCTGTAGAAAGACTTAATTAATACTTGGTTAATAATTATTAATTATTGCAACTTGTCTACTTTATGACTTCATAGAATTTCTACAAGACACTCGTGGCAGCAATATAAACAAACTAAGTATAACATTCAATGACAAATTATACTGCTAATCACTTTCAATATTATTTAAAAAACAAGTGGGTGGTGAATTTTTTCTGTCTTATACAAATTCAAGTTTTAGACAAGTGTAACAGTAGTAGTTATATATTTGTATTGTTTATTATATGACCACTTGTTTTGATGCCTGAAATTTTTAACAGAGACGTGCAGTTAGTCTCAACATGAGCAGCTCGAAAATGGCACTCTCCTTAACGTAAAATATATACCATCGACTTGAGAGTTAGCGCAGGCATTTTGCGTATCCATTGTATGTATAGAATAAATTCCATAAAAATGCCTTATAGATGTGTGAAGAGCCCTACACGGGCTAGTGTGAAAGATATGCTACCAACGTGAGAACTTGGTACTTGAATACTTATGTTAAAATGTTTTGTAAAGTAAATCCTTGGTGTCGTACTTTGAATACTATATGTATACATAAGATTGTATTAAAATTATATATACCAATAGTTTGTACTTTATAAGAACATTTTAACAAAACAAAAGTATTGCAGGTGTAAATTTTGTAAAGACTGAAGGGAAGTAATATATGTGTGGAATTAAGACGAGATAATTGTAAAGTGAAATTGGTTTTTATAGAAGTGAAATATGGAGCCTAAAACTCTAAATATGTGTATTGTAAAATGTTTGGAACAGAGCAGTCGAATTTAGTACCTTATATATACCCTTGAGTTTATTCAATGTCATATAAACAGCTCTCAGCTAAATGTGTACTGCTCCGTGTCGAATACAAAAATTGTATGATAATGCTTTGTCCGCTTGGATGATTTGATTTGTTAAAAAGTGTTTTTTATTTGTGAGCCCGCAACGGGCGAGTCAACTGGATTGTGCCAAAATGGTATGGCATCTTTTATCATTTGTTTGATACACAACATCTGTATCGACGAATATTTTTCAATAAAAAAAGTTAAAAAAATGTGTTTTAAACACAACAGTCAAGTCTTTTATTTTTATTCTTAACAATACTTTGTAATGAGGTAAAACAGTACTTTCCTACAGGAGATACGATAGAACATACTTGCCTGTTGGTAAGTAAAGGTCTTCAAAACTCCATGGTAGGAATGAGATCACCCACACAAAAGTTGCAGACGAGGATATAAAACAGCCGTTTTTCAATTCCGTTTTGTCATACATGGCTCGCCAGCTTTTTGATCAGAGTGTGAGGACCGATTAAGACTACTGAGTGTCTCCAACCCTATTTGTCCCGTGGGTGTTGTAAGAGCAATCTACCTAAGACGACTCCACGTAGCCACACTTTACTCGTATTCATTTTCCTCATACAAATATATCTTAACGATAATTATTTCGTATAACTGTATCAAAACTACTGTACTGCTCAGAGTTTAATAAGTGTATAACTACACAACAGGAATAAAAACGTGGATTTTCAAAGTTGTATCAATAGCGCCTGCGCTGTGTTACACCGAGTGAGTGAGGAAACTGGAGGCCCATAATCCAACCCTTCCCCTCATCATCCCCCAAGGCCAGCAACGCACTTGTGACGCCTTTTTCTAAACCACTGGGCGCTGAATCTATTTAAAAAAGTAAATATTGGACTTAGGAGGACACACGCAGACAAAGCTACTGTAGTAGTAATTGAAACAGACGGAGTGAAGTCGTGAGGAGTTTCAATAACATCTTTTAATCACACGAAATAATGTATCAATAATGGCTCGGCATTTGGCTTATATAGTCACATCCCCACTATTGGCTGGCTGGCAGGCGGGGGAGGGGAGTGTCAATAAGGCAGCTCGGCTATGGTGGCTTTTTGGCTGACGTCACATCCGTTACATAATATACTTTATAAAATTGCCTTAGATTTAAGATGAAAGTTCTCAATAAGCTTTCAAAGAGAAAACAAACAAAAGAAAAGGAGTCCAGTGGATAAAATAACTATAATAAGTTAATATTTCACAGATGTTTTTATATTCTATGTTTTATTATTTACATATTTAATATTAAACAGCATAAGTAAATCACGATAAGTATTAATAAGCGTTAAAAGTTATTATATTGCACGACAGCTAAGATAAAATGTGGTTCCTAATAGATACTTTTCTACTTCTTTTAAAATTGTGATTATTCAAGAAACAATTCAATATTGTCATTCTGAGTTGAATATATAGCTTTGAAAAGAAGGTTAGCTTCAAAACATTATAGTACTTGTCTTTGGCATTCAATTTCTACAACATTTATTGAAAAAATACTAAAATATTATTTTAAATGTAATGTACGTCTTCACTTTCAGTTGAAAATTTTGTTACTCATGAAAAAGGATAAAATATTTAAAATAAAAATCTTACCTAACTTTTAATTTTGGAATTATTCACTTCGTTAAAGGCAAAACCAACTTCACAAACATTGAACAAATTTACCCGACCACGCAAAGCCAAAGGGAAGAGTAATAGTTTTGGCAGTCTATATAAGATTTTATGTTCCACCGTAGCGCCTAAACTACTGAACCGATTTTAGTGAATGAGGTGCCAATATATTCGTCATAATAGTGCGGGTGAAATAGGCTAATAAATGAAATCAAAAGTTGTTATATACTCGGTTTATAGTTTTATTAAGCTTTTTCTTGTTGAAGATAGATACTGCTATAACTACGTTCCCGAAGAAATAAATAAGTTAATAATTAAATTATCAGTATTTTACACATTTGTGATGTATATCGTCGTGTTTAGCCCATATTTACCAAGAGCTCGTTGATGGCTCCTACCATGAGATCCTATGTCGGTTATGTCGGGTTTCTTACATGCCTAGGATCTTGTGCCTTTTCGTCCCCCATGTACTGTCACCTTACTTTATACTAACAAAATATAGAACAGTAAACAGCAATAGAAAACAGTTGCGCATATTATAACTACTGCAACAACTCTACCATCTAGAGTTGTCGATAAAATTTTCGAGTTTTACCTAATGGAACATAACAAAATATTATTGTTGTTTGTTACATACAAAGTAGCTTGATTTCTATGCATAACACTGAGATAAATACTTGTAAATATAACTTAAAAACCTACAGAACCATCGGTAGAATTTACACATTTCTAATATGTCTGGTATGTGTTCTATGAACGCCTTGCATTGCTGCCTTCACTTCTTCGAAGAACGACGTGGAATTATGCACAGTTGTGCCTCCAAGCACGATTCTGACTCCAGGATACGTTTGGTTGATCTGATGAACACACAAGGCTTCCTCGTACGTGGCGCCCCCTACGATGAACACAATTATGTCCTGTGGTCTTCGCCCATAGGCCCCGTCGTCACCTCCCATAGTTGGATAAAGATTTTCTCGAAGTTTCCCCTTGATCAAATCTTCGAGCGTGTCTTTCAAGAGCGGCGTGTGCTGTGTGTAGATGTTTTCCACGCCGTTCAAGCCCTAGATAATCAAAACAATTCAATGTTAGGATAATGGTTACTTTAATATATTTATCAATAAATAGGCTGAGGAGACCAGTTTTAAAGATCCTAGAAGATATTCTTGACATTCTTCAGATAAGTAAGTATCGCCCTTTGGTGAAAATATACTTTAAATATTTACATGTATTAAGTAATACCTAAAGAGTATTCTCCATCCAGGCTTACATGAAGATGCATAATATCTTTACTATACCTTAAACAGTCTTTTGGTAATTTTGACAGCATCCTGGAGTCCAAACAAATCACTCTGCCTGGCGTGTGCTCCTCCGTACTCCAAGAGATTGACAACGCTCTTGATGAGCTGCTCTGAGACTCCTCTGTTCTTGAGAGCCTCGATGAGAGAAGGTAAAGCATTGCTGGCGTGCTTCTCGTAACGGAGGGCGTATAGAGCTACAAGTTTAGCGGCGTCGTGATGTCGGACTGCTGTGTTAGATAGCAGGTTCTTTAGACGCTGCAAATAAATGGTATAATAAACTTGTGAGTTAACAAATATTTTGTTATTGGAGTTAGCTCACAGTACATGTTTTAACCTGAATTAGGAACAAATTATTTTTAATCATTCACAGAAAATAAAATTCTACGATAATTATTTATTAATTCACACACGACTGTCTGATCTCAAACTATGCAGAGTATAATGGTAACCAAATAACCAATGGTCGCCTGCGGTATTCCCGGCCCAACACGACTTTCAAACCTTCAAGAAGAGCGTAGTCCGTCTTAAAATGCCGGCAACGCACTTGTGATGCCTCTGGTGTTGCGGGTGTCCATAGGAGGCGGTAATCGTTTACCATCAGACGATACGTCTGCTTGTTTGTATATATAATAAAAAGAAAGAAAAAGTTAGATGACATCTT
The DNA here is from genome assembly GCA_003709505.1 of Hyphantria cunea. Lineage (NCBI taxonomy): Eukaryota > Metazoa > Arthropoda > Insecta > Lepidoptera > Erebidae > Hyphantria > Hyphantria cunea. Next base: position 428,232 of record PKRV01000459.1, on the reverse strand, counting down.
ACCTGTAAATGTTTCGAGTGGTCGCTCTGGCAAGCAATCTCCTGTTCCAGCTCCGACACTTCCAGTAGATTGTGTCGTGTCACACACGCGGACAGCTCGCCGACAACAGTCACATGCTTGGTCACCGTACCCGACATTTTCTACAATAGTCAATAAACTGTTTATTGTCTCATAAAAGCAAATGGAATTGAGACCCCAGACCCCACAATAGGATTCCTTGTGTTGGGATCTAGGATTCTTCGTTCAGTAAAATTTATTGGCAATATTATAAATGTGAGTTCTTTGAGTGATTTAATTTGTCATGATGTGAGAATCTGTGCGATATAATGATGATGATGGTGTGCTGTGATAGATGTGGAGTGATGATGTGCTGAGATATGGTGAGGTGTGATGTGACGTTTGTGGTATGTTATAAGGTAGATACATATGTATATAAAAGCTTTAGTTTTAGTACAGCTTGAGAATATGGTTCTAGATCATATGTTTTTACCTTAAATAGTGGGTATTGTTCGACAAAATTTTTCATATCAGCTATGCTCTCAACTTTTTGATGACTCTTTGCTTTCTTCTGGAATTCATCCATCAACGATTTCATTGTTTGTCCTATCTCGCCGAAGTTGGAATAGAGATTCTGTAAACAGAATGGTTTCATTTGTATTTTCTATCTTTTTGTTGCTGACTACTGGGTTCAAAGTCGCACTAGAAGCAACAGGTAAACTGTAGTGGTTTTAAGAAAGCATTATCGTTTAAATAGTTTATGAAATCATAGAACACATAGGTAAGCAAAATATCAGATCACAGATCGTCGTAGTCGACCTTTGAAGTGATGTGCCGTACATTGAACACTTACAATCTAATTCATAAACTTTATTTAACGTTAGGCAATGGTTCTATGTTATTTTCAACTTTTATAAAAGGATGTTACTGCTATGTATGTATGACGTTTCGCAACAAAGTTAAACCTAACGATTGCAAACGAAATCTGGAAATTCGAACAATAGAACAATATTAATAACTAGCTAAGCCCTGCGGCGCTACCCGCGGCACACCAATAACCGGGGGTAACGTAACGCGACAAAGTTAGTCTAAATAAAAGGAGTCTAAGTTACTCCTTATATCATCAGCCAGCTGTCAGTGAAATTCCCATCAAAATCGGTCCAGCCGTTCTAAAGATTAGCCGGAACAAACAGACACCGTGGGAGAGCCACGATTCGGCATGCATGAGCGGGCTCGACCGGAGTGATACCACGGCCTCACAGAAAACCGGTGAAACAGCACCTGCGCGGTGTTTCGCCGAGTGAGTTAGGATGCCGAAGGCCTATAATCCAACCCTTCCCTCATCCCCCTCCCCATCCCCGGGGCCGGCACCGCAATTTGTGACGCCTCTGGTGTTGCGGGTGTCCATGGTCGGCGGTAATCGCTTACCATCAGGCGATACGTCGGCTCGTTTGCCGCCTATTCCATAAAAAAACAGCAGTTATTTTGAATATTACAAACGGACACTCCAATTTTATTTATTTGAATAGATGTATAGATAAAAACAAATCTCCAAACCTTGGCATAAAACTCGTCTTGTTCAGAAGAAAGTACAACTTCTTTGAAGTCTTTGTGCACCTCTGGCAGATGCGCCAGACTCACACGGTTGTTGTTGATCGACAGTAGCTCGTGCACCATCGCTTGGTATGTCCACTGCGAGGGACAACAATTAGAATAAGAAGCAAGTATTAAATTGATGTAATTCAGGTAATACCTACTGGGCAATGATTTAAGTAAATCTACTTTTAAATCAACTTAATTGGACAATTTTAACTTTAACTATCTATCAATCAATCAACAACCCATAATGTCCCGCTGCTGGGCTCGGGTCTCCTCTCAGGAGAGGGTTAAAGCCATACGTCCCCACGCTGGCCAAGTGCGGGTGCTTTTACTATAATATTAATAAGCCTTTTTTTATTCCGAAATTTTACAAATTTTCTTTCTTTTAATTAATATCTAGTATTCTAATCATAATAAATCCCTAAGTTCGGTGTGCCTTACGGCATTGGCCTCCTCCAACGTCTTCCACTGTTTCCTATCAGTTGCAATTCTTAGCCAAAGGGGACCTAGAGTTAATTTTAGATCATCTTCCCATCTTCTCACTTTGCGACCACTGCTCCTTGATCCGTCTCTTGGATACCAGACTGTTACTTGTTTGCTCCATTTTTCATGTTTACTACGGAGCATGTGCCCAGTCCATCTCCATTTTTGTGTGTCAATATGTGTTAGGATGTCTGTTAGCTTAGTTTTGCATCTGATATCTACATTCCTCACTTTATCTTTTAACTTTAGCCCTAGTATGCTCCTTTCCATGGCTCGTTGACACTTTGCAAGTTTTTCCCTTAGAATTTTTGTCAAAGCCCAGGTTTCACAGCCATATGTGATGCAGGGAAGAATGCATGTATCAAAAGTTTTTTTCTTGATCTTGATGCTGAGTTCCTTGCTTTTCATTATTTCTTTCATGGCCCAAAATTTTTACCACCCAGTAGCGATTCTTTTATCAATTTCTTTGGACATTTGGTTGCTTGGTGATATGATCCATCCCAAATATACATATTCCTCAACTTATTCAAGTTTTTGGCTGTTGATAATTACGTCAACAGCTGTTGCATTTGTCATCATTTTTGTTTTGCTTGAATTTATTTCTAAACCTACTTCTCGACTTCTGTCTGCTAGCGTTTGCATCATACATTCCAGTAATCTTGGGTTCACCTCCAATATGACCAGGTCATCAGCAAACCTTAGATCACGATCATATCATACGATCATAGTCACGATCCGTTTATGTTTAGCCCTAGATGCTCCCAATCCATGGCCTTAACCCTAATGATGAAATGATTAATGATGTATGGCCTTAACCCTCAGTGGGACATTATGGGTTGTTGTTGTTGTTTGTTGCTCCCAATCCAGTTTTCTAAACATTTGTTCTAATACTGCTGAAAATAACTTGCCTGATTCCCCTGCCAAACGGAAGAGTTTTAACTATGCTTCCTTTTAAAAAAAATCCCAAAACTAGGTTGTGGCCAGCTTTTCCCAAACTGAAGCCCTTTTGGTTGAAGACACTAACTAGTGAAACTATGATATATATATATGATTTTATTATTTTTTTTACAATTCTATACCTAAAATCTTAAGTTAAAAAACCTAAGTCAGTTAGGAGGACATTAGTGAGCCTCAATGTAGTTGGAACTACGGGAATCACCTTATTTTGAATATCCTATATTTAACTAAATTAAAATTATTTACTATATTTAAAAAAAATACAACTAACCTGACTCAATAAAGGTGTTACTGGGTCATCTCTCCTATCTATAATTAGCAGCTGTGGTGTTGGTATATCTCCATTAAACGGAATGTTGTTATCAATAAGGACAGCTTCTCGACGCAGAAGATCTCGGACACGTTCAGCGAGACGAGCGCAAGGTTCAGATGCAGCCTCATACCGGACAACAGCTCGGCGCTTCACTGAGAGTAGTAACGCCAAGATACCTTGAGCGCAACGTTGGAGATGATGCTGGTTCCATGAACGACCTGACAATGTTCATATAAACATAAACAGTATGTCCTCAGTGTGTCTACATCTTAAAACGTCATATTCGGGAATAGTCCACCTCTAAAATTGCAAATCTTCAGTTCTAATTGAGAATGTGACATAAAAAAAATAATACCAGCAAAAACAAAGTAGGTAATGGCTTGAACAGTGTAGACTCCAATGAATTAATACTTAACAACAGTTTTTCTTACCCTGTAAACATCCCACGATATTGAATGAGAACAAATGTCTGTCAACAGCTAAGTAATCAGCAAACACCTCTTGAACTTCTCTAACTGTCTCCTGCTCATCACATTCTGCCAGGGTCTTTATGTCAGCTTTTGATATCACATTGCTGAAGTCTAGAAAATTGTACATGGAATTCAACTATGATAAACCAACCAACAATTGTTTACTTGCTTCTTGCATTACTTTGCACAAGAGAATAAATCAGGTTACTGAAACGTAAGTGACAAACATAGGTAACACTTGGGGCTATGCACTAAGCTAACTGCCTTGGTGGAGTTGTGACAGTGTTTCTTGGGTTAGACTAAATGTTTGTATAATCTGCTAATATTTGTATAAGAGTTTGGATATTTTCTATATACATAATATATGTATGTATTTACAAAAAAAAGTATATAGGTATTTATATCAGTTGTTTAAAACTCTTTTTTTTTTTTTTACCTGTGGAGAGCCCCTCGGGCCTTCACACCACCGGGGTTTGCGGTTGTCGGAATTGTCGGAATCGGGGTTGTCGGAATCGAACCGACTAAAACCATACGGTGTGCCACTCTGCGCCTGAGACGGGAGAGATCCGGGCACCACTTTCTTACGCCATCCGGACCCCTCCCAGATCCGGACCCCTCCCAGAGTTGTTTAATACCCATAACACGAGCTCTGCTTAGTTTGGGACTAGATACTGTAAATATAGTGCAACATAGGTACATAACATCAATTTAAAGTTCAATGTCGATGTTTGTTGTATGTAATGTAAAGATCGATGTTGTTCTTTCTGTGGAAAGAACAACATCTTAACTAAGCATTACTTGCAATGAAGAAATAAAATTAATATACTCACATATAAAATACACTCCATATTTAGGGTACCTCAGTTCTCTACACAATAGGGAGATGTTCTCAGATGTTGGCCTAAGAAAAACAATACATTTCATGTGTTTCATATTATCCCATTTGGAGTGACTGTCTATTCTTTCAAATAAATACACCTCTTTTTGTAATATTTCTGATTGGCTAAACACCATGCTCACTATACTTGTCTGAAAAAAAGACAGATACATTTTTAGGTTGCAGTTTGGGGACTTCACAAATATTTATGAAACGGACCCAAGGAATGTTTTGCTAGGCATCATACCAACAAATTCTTGATTTGTCCTGTGTATGGTTCAAACCCGCAACACTCAGTTCAGTAGAGCAGTGTGGCCACCACTTAAACCATTAAGCTATTTATTCAGTCTGATTGTTTTCATTTCTTAGTCAAATTACACCTCTTTTTGTATTGAATATTTACTATAATATTTATTTTATGCAAATTTTTCAATATATAACTAAACCTAGATGTGCCAGAGCTAGAGTAATGATATTTGTAAAGTTTAGAAAATGAAAAATATTTCTTTTACTTTTATTTTTATATAGGTAACTTGATTTTTTCATTGAATGGTTATTTTAAAATTTTATCAATTAATGAGGAATATCATCCACACCTAATTTTCAAGATGAAAGGTACAATACCCCTTCAGTATCGCTAACAAGGTGAATTTAAAATATTGCAACAATGATCAGTTCAATTAAAACTAATTAGCTTACACTACTGTAAAGTGTAAAAAGCAAGATAACTTTCTTGTTTAAATTATTAGTTAGAATACCATATTGATAAGTACTATATAACAAAGCTTGTCTGTTTGTGAATATAGTGAACATTATAATCTTAGTCATCGAACTTTACTAGGAACCAAGCGACTTCTGGAACGAAAACCGAATTACCTACTTTGAGTTTGGCAGAATATACATTCTTGAAAGGAGTAAAGTGGGCAAATGAAATTTTAAAGGAAATTCTAAATCATGGATATTAAACGTACAGTCTCCTTGTCCATTAGAATAACTTTCATTCCCGGACCGCTCTCCTCTGTCATTTTAGTTATATATAACTTAACTGCTTGTATAACATTCATGTTTGTTCTTTTATTTAAGTGTGTGTAGAATAATAAATGTATGTAATGCTTTGCAACTCGTATGACAAATTGTTTTCTACTATATATACTACAATAAACTGTCAATGTCATTTGTCATTTTCTTTTGCCAATTGCCAATCCAAAGAATTTAAAGTGTATGTAATTAACGATTTATATTCGTGAATAATATTTTACTATTTAAACTTTGTGGGGGATGGGTTGCTTGCGTCCGTAGGAATTACCACCTTTCACTAGGCTCACCCTACACGTGTCCCCTGGGTGGTGCTAAACGAGCAACAACGCCGAGTCTCGGGCGGCGGTAACTAACCCGACTTTGCAAGGCCATGGCCAGCAAAGAGCCAAGAAGGTAAGAAATTACCTTCTTAATCCGTAAACAGTTGGGAAATGACTCAAGAACGAGGATCTTGGCTTGATCGCCCGGGTCGCGAGGAAGAAAACCTCTTCAAAAATTACCCAAATCATACATACATCTTCATGGCATAATAACGGACCCAGAATACAAGAATGAATCTTACGAAAATAAGAATAGTTGGCAACAGGATCGGATATCGCTAGCGAAAAGAAAAAGAGCTGAAACTAACTCACCATCTACCGAAAACGCGAAGAAAAAGTCAAACACAATTTCATATGCAATACCTACTCAAAATAGCTTTGAAATACTAGAAGATAAAGTAGTTCAAATGAAAAACGTGGAAATAGAGAAGCCACCTAAACCAGAACCGATATTTGTAGCGGGTGTCTTGGACATAATTTCGCTGAAAAAGTTACTACAAAAAATTACATCAGTGGAAAACTATACCATAACCACACTAAGGTCGGGACACGTAGTGAAAATAGTGCCAAATAGCATAGAATATACAACATATAAATCCATAAGAGATAGGTTTATCGCAGACAACATCAGCCATTATACCTATCAGTTAAAGAGTAAAAGAGCTTATAGAGGTCTACTACGAGGCCTCCACAGCTCAGAAGATATCTCAGNAATTGATTGGATTAATTAATATAATTAATTAATTTAGAATTAATTAATTAATTATATCATATTGCTGACCCCCAGAAAACTCCAGATTTGATAGATTTCTTTGTCACAAAAAATATTGCACTTAGTAACACCAATATCGCGTCCATATTTGATTTAAGTTCGGACCACTCTCCAGTCCTCCTTAACGTACACAGTAAAATCATACTAACGGAAGCACCGCCTAAAATTTACAATAACCACACAAATTGGAAAAAATACCAAGACATCATCACAGCTGAGGCGCAAATTAAAATATCTCTTAAAACAGCTGACGAGGTGGAGCAGGCCATAGAAGGGCTGAACCAATTGATCCACGATGCAGCAAACCGGACCACACCCTATCGCCATTCAAAAAGTCCAAATAGACATAGTTATCCTGCAATCATCAAAGACTGTACACAAGAAAGAAGAAGACTCCGTAAAATTTGGCAAAATACGCACTATCCTGAAGATAAGACTGCCTTTAATAAAGCCTCCCAACAACTAAAAACATTAATCAAGGCAATGAAAAACGAGAACCTACAGTCTTATCTGGCAAAACTTACTCCTTCTAGTGATACAAATTACTCGTTATGGAAGGCCACTAAGTACTTAAAGCGCCCCAAACAACATGCAACACCATTAAAAATACACATTGGCTACTGGGCACGCTCCAACCGTGAAAAAGTTGAGGCCTTTGCACGTCACCTTCAAAAGGTGTTCAAAGAACATCCTATCACCAATGAACAGCATGACAGGGAAATAGAGAAATTCCTTACATCACCTACTCAAATGTGCTTACCACTAAAACATATAACACCAAAAGAATTGAGACAGGAAATCCTAAAACTCCAAGAAGGGAAGTGTCCGGGCTACGATCTAATTGACGCCACCCTGTTAAAACATCTTCCAAAAAAGGGAATGCTGCTTATACTTGCTATTTTTAATGCATGTCTTAGATTATCCCATTACCCCGGCCAATGGAAAATCGCACCGATAGTGATGATTTTGAAACCAGGTAAACCAGTTCAAGAAGTATCATCATATAGACCGATAAGTCTCCTTTCAGTTGTTGGAAAGTTAATGGAAAGAGTGGTACTTAATAGAATGCGAGAACACCTAACAGGAATCATACCGAAACACCAGTTCGGATTCAGAGAGGGACACGGGACCATTGAGCAGGTGCACCACTTGTTGACATCATTAGTAGGGCACTGGAAAACAAACAATACTGTAGCGCAGCCTTTTTAGACATAAGTCAGGCATTCGACAAGGTATGGCATAAAGGGTTGCTTTATAAGATCAAAAGCATGCTACCACATTCTTTCTTCTCAATTTTAAAATGTTATCTTGAGAACAGGTGCTATGAAGTAAGACATAATACCGACATATCACAAATGCACGAGATCCATTCGGGAGTTCCACAGGGTAGTGTACTGGGACCTGTGCTGTATCTTATCTTCGCAGCAGATTTACCCACTGTTAATTACACGTCAACAGCGACCTACGCAGATGATACCGCAGTCCTCTCGGTTGATGAAAACCACAATGCAGCATCTGCGAAACTCCAGTCACATCTGTCACTTATTGAAAAGTGGTTCGACCAGTGGCGTATTAAGGCCAATGCAACTAAGTCTGTCCAAGTAACGTTTACACTCAGAAGAAAAACCTGCCCACCTGTAAAAATATACAATAAAGACATCCCACAGCAGGACGATGCAAAGTATCTATCTATCATCTGGACCAAACGAAAACAATTAGACAGCAGACTCCGTAGCATGTACTGGCTTATCGGACGTAAATCACAGTTGACAGATGCCAGTAAAATGTCGATTTATAAAACCATACTGAAGCCTATATGGATATACGGTATTCAGCTCTGGGGTGCAGCTAGCTATAGTAACATAGACATACTTGAACGATTCCAGAGCAAAACCATGCGAGCAATGTACAACATTCCACCACACATGTCCAATAGGTACATAAACCTAGACTTCAAGCTGCGAACGGTTAAACAAGAAATTGATAAATACAGCAATAAATACTAGGAAAGACTGAACCAACATGGAAACACACTGGCTGCTGAGTTGAGGGGAGAGGGCAGTTTAAAATTTTCTCGCCTCAAGAGAAATAGTATACCTGATCTCGCGATAAGATTCGCTGATAGTTGATGAGAGTAGCATCACTGGATGTATAGCTCAGTAGCGACATATTTTACGAGGGAAACCTGACAAACTGTTAGATTATTGTTTAAAATAAACAGATTGCTAAGAAGCAGGATAAAGAAGAAAAAAAAAACTTTGTTGCGAATTCCATAACCAATAGCAAAATAAAAATTTACACAAACATTTTTAGTATTGTCGATTTTTTAAATATTTTGTAACATTTTTAATGAATTTTATTAGTTCGATTTGCCGTTTCGATTGTATCCAATTCCATTTGACAATCGAATAACGAATGAATATGAATCGTGAGACGAAACTCGTCGTAGAATATCTTCGAGATATGAATTTAATTCATAAATGATATTTACAAAAAAACCGCTAGGTTGATAAATACTTAATTTAAAGTAATTACTTATTTAACTTTAATTTGTTCTATTTCTCAAACAGCATTAGAATGAACCAAACAACTAGTTAATTAAATCAGTAAAAATAAATATCGAGTACACACGTATTCCAAGTTGAGACGTGAGACTGTGATAAGACTGACAGCAACCACAGATCGTTCTTGTTACATCACTTGTTATCTAGTAAAGGTCGACTGGGTCAAGTGGAGTTACGCGGATTGTCTTTATAAAATAGTTTCATTTACTAAAATATAGAGAAATGTTTTCTCGTGCTTTGAAACCTATTACTGCTGTAGCTGTCCAGAATGGCGCTAAGAACTTTTCCACTACCTCACAGGTAATTATGAGTATATTTATTGGTACGATAGATAGATAGGGTTGCCCATAAACTGTTATTTTACGCAATTTTTTTTTTCAGAGAAACTTTAAAGTTGTAGTGGCTGGTGCTTCAGGTGGTATCGGACAGCCGTTGTCTCTTCTCTTGAAACAGAATGCTCTGGTTACCCACTTGGCCCTGTACGATCTCGCGCCAGTCACCCCTGGTGTGGCGGTCGACCTGTCTCACATGGACACTCCTGCCAAGGTGACGGGGCACAAAGGCCCTGAGCAACTCGCTGAAGCGATCAAGGGTGAGATATTTATAAAACTAATATACAAAACAAGTGTATTTGCCGGTTACATAACTTAACCTTAACATTCCCAAGTGCAGTTATGTTTGTGCTAATTTTAGATAACAGATTATTTATGTTAGGTGGGAGACTTCAATAACTAGTGGAATGACCTGTTTTTAACCTTTTTATTATTATGACCTAGACATTGAGACTTGCTTTTCACAATGTTTTTATTAACTAATTGTAAACTTGTTCATTTGAGAAAACTGAGTTGTGTAGTATATACATAAGTAAGAGATATTTCTGAGCATACTTTTTCATAATTCATAATAATTCATTTGTTGTCATAATTCATAGTCTTACTTTTAGCTAAAAACCTGTAATAGGTACTAACGCAATATGAAATCTAAAAATAGGTTATCATTTGCAATTATTCTACTCCATAAATGTTTTTAACTTAATTATTACTTAATTTAGCATTTATACCAAAATTATAAGAGCTTGTTAATATAAAATTGATAAAGCAATATAAAATGCATCTACAGATCTGACACAAAAGCTAATTTATAAAGTAGTGTTATTGAATTGACCTGCTGTATGGACAATTTATTCTAGAATGGTGGTGATAGTCATGACAATGTTTTCAGTTTGCTTTCCATAAAATAGTTATACTATTAAATGTCATGAACATCTTGTTGTCCACTACTCCACTCCACTATTGGATATAGGATAATCTTGTAAAAAGAATATTTACTAAGGCAATAATAAGTTTCTGTTAAACCTAAGGTTTTAAATCGTAAGCTTGGATGGCGATGCGGATGGACTAGATAGCATTGTGTGTTAGATCTCCGAAATATTTATTATTATTATAAATATGTTTCTTGATGTTGCTGATGATATCCCTGGTTAAGTAGTATTAATTGTATTTGCTTGTTCTTTTACACAAAAAAAAGTATTTATCCCATGGGGGTCAATAGAGGCGATTTAGGGAGCAAACTGTGTAGGACAACATCACTGTAAAGAGAAAGAAAACTTGGAGCAAACCTGTCTGGCCTGGAAGGCATAATATTCCTAAACCTCTAAGGAAAGGCCGCCTATATACAAAAGTGGACTGAAGTAAAAAATCAGACTAACTATTCCAACAAGGGTGGTGATGAAATGCGAATGATATATACCTCCATTATATAATATTTATTTGGTGATATTCCACCAGGTGCCGACCTCGTCGTGATTCCCGCTGGTGTTCCCCGTAAGCCTGGTATGACCCGTGATGACCTGTTTAACACCAACGCCTCTATCGTACGCGACCTCGCAACCGTTGTCGCCAAGGAATCACCTAAAGCCATCATGGCAATCATCACCAACCCCGTCAACTCCATGGTGCCTATCGCATCTGAGGTCTTGAAGAATGTAAGTGTATTTTCTCTTATATTTTACTTAGACCTTGGAACTGAGAGATCCAAATATATTTACACAAATCACAATACACTGAAAACTAATATTATAAAGCTGCACAGTTTGTTTGGTTGAATGTGCTGATCAGAAACTTGGAATAGAAAAATTTTTTTAGTATTAGATAACCAGTTTATTGAGGATCATTAAAAGCTATTATACAACATTATGCTATGACCGTTACAAGCCGGTCATCTATGATAAATGTTGCCAAAATTGAGAAAAATTATTTCATGAATAAAAGTATGTATAATTCTTCAATTTACTACCATTCATGGTTAAAAATTCATTTTGCATCTGTTTTATATTCAAATTTATTATTCCGTGAGTACATTGTCATGTATTTGTTGATAAGAAAGTAATACACATACCTCTTATCATCTATTACATCACTGATATAGTAGCTGTTTGAATACTCATGTGATATAATTCAAAGCATTTACACTAAGAATATAAATAAAATAATAATATTTATTGATTTATGGAAAGTATGTATGTTTATACACACATACATACAATTATTTAAAAGCTATTAATTCAAAAATAATAAACAGATACTAATATTATTTATATGATATAATAAAGTTTAAAAATTAGTGAAAGATTAGATATTAATAATTTTCCACAGACAGATAGAGCCTGATATTGTATGTATACATGATAATATTCTGCTAAGACTAAATACAATGAATCATTCTTCACTCAGCTGTCATCACTAAACTAAGGGCGACATGTACAAAGTTTAACTTAAGTAACTAGTAAACAAAATTAGTTAAATGCATAAACGCGTTAAACTTAAACAAATTTAACGCTAACTTGCACAATAATGACAGCAGATATATTTAGTTAAATATATTAATGAGATTGCGCGCTAAGACGAGCCCTGCGAGTATAGCGCCGCTAAATAGCTAAGTACTTTTTTTTCTGCAAATACATACATAGAAAACACCCAAACTCCGAAACAAACATTCGTAGATCATACAAACATTTGATCCGACTCGGGAATCGAACCCGAGACCTCAAGAACAGCAGTCGCATACACTACCGCTGCGCCACAGAGGCAGTCTGTCAGTCAATTAGTATTTGAATGAAAATGCATAAAAAGGGTGAAAATCTTAAATATGTTATAGAATGTAGTCCACAAGTTTTTCTTTTAAGGAATGGACCTTTTTCCTTTTCTGATTTGAACAACAAACAACAACCCATAATGTCCCACTGCTGGGCTCGGGTCTCCTCTCAGGAGAGGGTTAAGGCCATACGTCCCCACGCTGGCCAAGTGCGGGTTGGGGACTGGCAAGAATACGTTGTGGCTACGTAAATCTTGCCGTTGGATGTTTTTAAGCCGCCCGAAGGCCTCCAACTAAGCTTCACGACTGTTATCGTATGATAACAACCGGGACCGACTGCTTAACGTGACCTCCGAATCACGAAGACGCTCATGGTAACATGCCACCAGCGGTCACCCATCCAGGTACTGACCGCGCCATCGTTGCTTACCCTCGATGATTGTTTCTAATCACCGAGTGCAACTGGGCTATGAGCGCCACATTTCTGATTCTGATTTGGTTAACGAGAAAATAATTTTTATGGGGTAGTTTACCAGCCCTCAGCTGGTATGAGTGGAACATAATGCAACACGGTAGAGAGTGACCATGCGCAGGCCATTCACCTCTGTGAAGTGAAAGTATAAGCCCAATTGGACCTACGCGTTACACTGTTATGACACAGAATGTGTTTATGACTGGGTGAAAATCTGAAGGTTTTGTTTTAATTTTTGTGTGAGTTCGTAGTGACAGGTGATTGTTTTGGTTTTTTTTTTAAAGACAACTCCCGCCTTATGAATATACATTCCTGTGTCACGGGGATCTTTACAAACATACATGAAATGGACACAACGTACACCCAGACTTAGAACAACAATTTATAGATCACACAAAGTGTTGTCCCATGTAGGATTTGAACCCACAACACTTGGCGCAGTAGAAAGCGGTGTGGCGACCACTGCAGCCACTAGGCCAACTGTGTAGTCAATATTTGTATGTGAGTCTAAAATGATTTTCCACCGCAAAAAATGACGGACTGACTGACCTCCTTTTTTGAAGTCGGTTAAAAAGACGCTATGGTTACTGTGGCCCGTGTTGCTCTATGGATTGGAATAATCGGCTTATTCTAGGTTGTGCGAAGACATGGGCTTAGACAAATAATTATATGCGCATGCGCTGCGAAAACCAATGCGAAATAATACTACATGTTTATACTACCCCTAATAATTATCTACAAGCCCATCGAGTCAGTATGTTTAACTAATATTGACGATATTAGTTTAGACTTAACTATTCTCATTAATCATTTTTGATGAAATAAAGACCTTCGTACCATGATGAATATTAGTATATATATTATGGTACAACGGTACCATTAATTCTCATACAAATAACTGGTTTCCTAATGAACCCTTATTATGTATACTATGTAAATTACTGATTAAATTATTCGAATTGGACTTTTCATTTAAAAGTAAGACACAAATGAGCTATGATGCATTACCCCAGATACACGACAAATTGGCTATATAAAAACTTAATTTTATTAATTCGAAAGTAAGTCTATCTATCGATGATGCTTTCATGGTAAACTGCTGCACCGTATTCAATGAAGTTTGGGATGGAAGTAATTTACACATAAAGGTATGCTATATAAATAACGTATAAATACAGAAAGTTTCTTACGTATGCAACCTGTAATTTATAAGTTATAACTTAAATTATGATAATACGGTAAGTCGCATAACAGTGAAACGAATGACGGGCCTTTTTGAAATATTTAAAAAATAACGACTAGCTATCTTTTGGTTTGTAATGGAATATTTTCTGTGAAAAATTGATATTATTAAATGACTATTAAGGAATATGTACCACACTTTATCTGTTGTTGTTGTTGATAGTGTGTCTCATGTCATTGACGCACATCTACCATTAATAACATCTTACTTAGAGAACTTATCGGTTCATGTATTAGGTAGGTACTTTGACCTCTTACGTACCGTACGTCTTACAACCCCAAGCCAAGTTGCATTCTACGAATGTAAATATTTTAATAGATAGCTAAGGCACGTGGTTTGTTTGGACGACGTGCCTTATCATCTATTTATATACTAGCCAATAATACAAGAGAGCGAATAGAGGCGTTAGCAATAGGCATGATGACAGTAATCAAGAACCACTAAAATTATGTATTTATCTGGGGAAATATAGTTCATAGAGTATAAAAATCGTATTTATTTTCATATTAGAGCGAGATTAATAGTTAATTAGAAAAATAACCTATATAATAAAATACAGCAATCCGCCACGTTAAGTTGAACACCAAACGGAGCGAGTTACGTTACGTGTGTATAAAGTTCAATTTGTTCGGATATAATCGACTCTCACTTTACTATTTATAAGAGCTATAATTGTCACCAGTTGACTAATGGTGACGTCGCGTCTATCATAAACAGACGCCATGACACCACCGATCGATTTGGCGTGAATTTTAAACTTAAAACAGTTTTTCAAAAGTAGTCATCATGCCTATTGTAGAAAGAGAATTGACGCGAAACATTTGCACTTGACTGAGGGGGCAGGCTATTAGACCTCTTCTTAGATAGAAGTTTTTGATCTACTGTATGGATTCCACACTCACAAGACTAACTGGTATCCTGTATGGGGTATGTTTTAAGTTTTCGTATCCTGCTCCCTTAATCGGATTTTTACGACATCCGCGTAATGAATAGGTGTTATTTCACTCCGTATACTTAATCCATCACTACAATGATTTTCTTTAACCTTAATATAATCAATATGTTTTGACACAATCTACACATACAATTATTTAAATGTAACTCATGGTATTTTGTTGAAATAATAATAACTATATGTTTTGAATATTTTCGCTCCCTAACACAGCAGTACCAGTGTGCATAATGTGAATACTATTAAAGAAAATAAATAAGAAAATGAATGTAATGAATTTAAAACTACTCGATACAAAATACTGTTTTTATTTTGTTCTGATGTATACGCAATAAGATCATTTATTAAATACACACACTAATGTACTATTACTGTCAATGTTATTATTTTTAATATATTTTTACCTCAGGCTGGAGTCTACGACCCAAACCGCGTCCTAGGCGTGACCACCCTTGACGTGGTTCGTGCCTGTGCCTTTATTGGAGAAATCAATGGTGTCGACCCCCGTACCGTGTCCATACCTGTCATCGGGGGCCACTCCGGTGTGACCATCATTCCCTTGCTCAGCCAGGCCAAGCCCGCTGTCAAGTTAACCAACCAGGCTGATATTAAGAAGCTTACCGAAAGAATCCAAGAGGCTGGTACTGAAGTGAGTTTTTTTTATTTGTATGTAAATTTTATAAGCTAAACAGTAATTTGTCTGGAAGAGATCGCCGTGAGCGATAAGACCGTTGTTTGACCAATTTGACCAATTGTTGTAGTAATCCTTTTTGTCACTCATTTTTTTTAGTATTTAGTAATATGTACGCAATGAAGATAAATAAATAAATGAAAATTTATATAAAAAAATATTGGGCATTAGGAGTTAGTTACCGGAATCTGAAAATAGCCAGTTTATGAGTAACATGATTATTGAAATTAAGTAATACCTTCAACATTTAACAAAAACTACCATTTCGGTAGTTTTAAAATCATGACAGAAACTTTACCCCCTTTATTTAATTGGACTTTTTCATGAGTTCGTTTTCACGATTTTAGACAATAACTGATAGCTAATAGGTTATATATGTGTGAAGTCCTAATTTAACTCTTGTTTCTAAATTCTACCCACTAAACATTATTATTCTTTAAGGAAGTTTACTTAGAACTTGCACTTGATGAATATTACTCTCGGTGCGTCCGTTGCTCTGTTCTTAATAAGCCTAGTTTACATCAGACTATTGCTGTTTATCAGACTGTTACTATATATGTATTAATGTTACTTTTCTAGGTAGTAAAGGCCAAGGCTGGTGGTGGTTCTGCTACCCTTTCCATGGCATACGCTGGCGCGCGTCTTGCTGGCTCCGTACTCAGAGGTCTGGCAGTAAGTACTCGTCCATATTTGTATAGTTAAACAATTTATGATATATTAGTGCCATGTGCTGAAACATAGGTCTTACCTATATCAGTGGCGGATGCTGTTCACAATTCCGTTGCCCTAAGATTTTCCAGTTCCGTGTGAACAGCAATGTCGTAAACATTTTTCTGGCAATTATTGTTTGTTTGGTATTATGCATGTGCGCTTCAGAGCTCTTTTAATTATGGATAAACTATCGCAATGTTCTCTCAATTATAGTCTTCTTTAGACCCATGTAATAAATACTATATCGTTCGCCATCTTTCCATTTCCAGGGAGAAGCCAATGTAGTAGAATGCGCGTACATCAAGTCTGACCTGACAGAAGCGAGCTACTTCGCTAACCCTGTTCTCTTCGGCAAGAACGGTGTAGCCAAGAACCTCGGCTACGGCGAGCTCAACAAGTTCGAACAGGAGCTCCTCAAGGCTGCCATCCCTGAACTCCTGAAGAATATCGAGACTGGTGTTAAATTCGTGAAGTAAATTCACCACAACTAGCTGGTGTAGTGTAATGTGAGGCTCGTGTCTATAGAGAGAGACCTTATATGCTTGTTTTATCATTTTTAAATGGAAGTTTTTCAGGTAATTGTACTATTAAATAAAACAATGCATGCTTGACCTGACTATTGCAATGTCAACAAGTCACATGCATTTACAAATATATATAAATATATGCTATGAAAATCAGTAAAAGTATTTGATAATACTAAGGACTACCAAGTAATCCTTTAAAATCAATATGAATAGGATAAATTATTTGAATAACTTTATTTATAAATGATAAATACCCCTACTGAAGCAAAAACCTATAAATATATAAGCAAATGTAGCCACGAATTGTCTGATTGTTTAAGTAAAGGATGTATGTAGCAGGTAATGTTTTGTTCTGTTGTTAAACTGTGCAATATCAAATCATTGAGGCAATATAATATGAAGTACTTAGATAATTCGAATGTTAACTTATATCGGTATTTAACAGTACGAAATACTATATACTACCTTATAGTAACAGTTATATTTCATGTAAATAGTTATTGAAAGAAAAAATAGTTATATTTGAGAATGTGTTAGATACACATATCTGTTACTGGTTGCCAATGAGTATACTGATAGTCGGATATTTTGAATATTCGCTTAAAACCGATTATCAACTTCATCCGAATGTTTTTTAATATTTTTGTCTTGTAGATATTTCTGATTGGCTCCCAGTTTTCGCAAGGGTAGCAAACGAAGTTCTTACTCATTTTTTTTGTAGTCAGCCCCATTTTATTTTTAATATTTTTATTTCTTTTGTACACTTTTTCTTTTCACCTTGTATTGTTGTTTATAACTTTTTTTTGGGCAGATTTATTTTTTAATTTATTTATTTTATAATAGCAGTTGTACAGTCGTCGCCAATGATTAATCAAGTTTAATGTAACTATTTATTTTGTCGTTATATGCTGTGCTACTAGGTAGTTCAGAGATCCATTGTTTCGATATAATATAATATATTATGTTGTAAACGATGATGATTTGGTAATTAAATTACTACACATTAGTGTTGAGTTTTATTTCTAAAGTGGCCTTTATTTATCAGTGAGATATTGTCAGCCGATTTATTTTCATATTTAGAGCGAGATTGATAGTTAATTACCAAAAATAAAACTACAAAATACAGCAATCCGCCATGTTAAGTCGAACACCAATCGGAGCGAGTTACGTCACTTAAGTATAAAGCTCACTTTGCTCGGACGTAAGCGACGATCACTTTACTGGTTTTAAGAGCTATATTTGACACAGGATGACAAATGGTGACGTCACGTCTTACACAAATAGACGCCATGACACCACCGAACCCTTTTTTCGTGAAATTTATACTTAAGATTTAAATCACATTTTTTTCCTACTAAAACTTAGTTTTTTGTTTAAAATATAACTTTTTTGACGATAGAAGATACTTCCGAACATCATAAAACAGTTTTTCAAAATAAGTCATCATGCCTATTACTTATACAACATATATACACATATACCTTTATAATATATATATATATATATATATATATGTATGTATGTATGTATACATATATATACATACACGTAAGATACATACACAATTTATATTAAATTCTTACACTATGACCGCTTGAACTTAGGTGTCCTATGGATTGTATGATTCTGCCATTTCGTTCAGAAGGATGTCATGTACCTTCTTTTTGAATATAAGACGGTTTGTGGCCATCCTGACTTCGAGCGGGAGCTCATTATGGAGTAGTACAGTTTGGACAAAGAACGAAGAGTTCACGAAGTCAAAATTGTGGCAGGGACATGAGAGAAGCAGATTATTAACTGAGCGAAGATTTCTGTCATGGTTAGAGCACAGGTAACGAAATTACGGAGCAAGGTGTGTAGGTGAGAATGGTGAGTTGAGCAATGAAAAAAGAGAAGTGCTCGCTGATTACGGCGCAGGCGAATAGGCAACCAGTTCAATTAGAACCGTAAAGCCGACACATGGTCATACTTCCGAAGATTAAAGATGTATCGAATGCAGTTATTGAGAAGACGGTCTAGTTTATTAAGGATATCTGCATTCGAGGTCGAAATAACATACATCAGCATAGTCGATAATCGGAATTATCAAGGACTTATTGTCTTTTTCTACTTTCATGTATGGTTTGAGCTGGGCTGTCACCTGATATCCCACCCCCTGGGTTGGAAAGCCAGTGAGAGCCTCGTTTGTTCAGCATGCGTGCGAGTTAGCGCGAGAGACTGGCTTAGGTGCCAAAGATCTTAAAAAGACCCTTAACACCTAAGTTTTTATTAAATTCCATTTATGTTGAATAAGTTTATTCAAGTAGATGTTTGTCTTAATAATAGTTTAAAAAAACTAAAAAACACGATTTTCATAGAAAACCGAACTAAAAAATAGAATAAGTTTTAATAAAATTAAATTAAGAATAGTGTTAAAATTTTNGCAAGGTGTGTAGGTGAGAATGGTGAGTTGAGCAATGAAAAAAGAGAAGTGCTCGCTGATTACGGCGCAGGCGAATAGGCAACCAGTTCAATTAGAACCGTAAAGCCGACACATGGTCATACTTCCGAAGATTAAAGATGTATCGAATGCAGTTATTGAGAAGACGGTCTAGTTTATTAAGGATATCTGCATTCGAGGTCGAAATAACATACATCAGCATAGTCGATAATCGGAATTATCAAGGACTTATTGTCTTTTTCTACTTTCATGTATGGTTTGAGCTGGGCTGTCACCTGATATCCCACCCCCTGGGTTGGAAAGCCAGTGAGAGCCTCGTTTGTTCAGCATGCGTGCGAGTTAGCGCGAGAGACTGGCTTAGGTGCCAAAGATCTTAAAAAGACCCTTAACACCTAAGTTTTTATTAAATTCCATTTATGTTGAATAAGTTTATTCAAGTAGATGTTTGTCTTAATAATAGTTTAAAAAAACTAAAAAACACGATTTTCATAGAAAACCGAACTAAAAAATAGAATAAGTTTTAATAAAATTAAATTAAGAATAGTGTTAAAATTTTTAATAAATATAAATTAATAATAGTGTAAATAAAAAAAATACTTCCTTTAAAAAAAAGCGTGGGGTGCTTTTTAAGATATTATCAAAATGATAATGGTAAAAATACGACTTTTATGTAAAAGGAAATTAAAATTCGGTTGTTATAAGGTAAAATATTTTATTTAGTTTTTTTTTCTATTTTTTCATAGACAGTGAATAACAATATCATATCAAATTATCAATAAAAAGGATCATAACGCTGTGGTCGTTAGAGCTGTTGTTGTTGTTGTCGCAGTTTTTTTCGATCAGAACTGCTTCTAATTTCGAATCATAACTTTCATTTTAACAATCTCTTCATCTTTTTTTCTATTGTCTTCCATTAAACGTTGCAATATCCAATTTGAATCTAAAATATATAAATAAGATTAATAAAATATTTTTTAGTATAGCCGTTGAAAGAATGAAATATAAACAAAAAATATAGTAACAATTTCACTTACCGTTATGTCATTTAAAAACGTTGTTTTCGCAGGAATTTGAATCTGAATGTTGTTGACAGATGACCCTTAAAAAACATGATAAATTCAATTTCATTAGTTACTCTTTTGAAGTATACTTCGAGATATACAAATTCTTATCAAAAATACTATACATAAAAATTATTAGATCACTGTTCAACCTTTTCTACCTATTACATGTTTTAAATTTGTAACTCATTTTATTTCTTCTTCTTTATACATTTCAAATATTTCTTGGCATTAAAGTCATCGGTTATTTTAACCTTATTTTTAGGTTTTCTTTTTTCTAGGCTCACTTTCTTTTCTTCTTCGGTCAACTGTGAGAGGTCTAAAGGCAACTGGAAAATAGAAAAATGAGTAAATTATAACATTCAGAGTGCATTCAGTGAGTCCACTACCTTCCATCTTCCTATTGTATCTAAAACTAAATATGTATTTGCATCTAGGTATTTCTCTGAATAGATATGTGAGTTTGAGTTTAATAAATGGTACATTTTGCATCAAATATCAACTATTCATTTCATCATCATTCATATATTTAATAGAAAGTTACTGTTGGCAAACAGAATATTTTTTTAAAATAATAACCTATTATACTAATTGATACAATCTGTGGTAATTTAAAAACAAACCGGACTTGGTTTGCTTTTAAGGAATTGTCTTGTCTTGTCTTAGGAATAAATATGTAGGTTATTAACATAAAATAATAGAGGTTAGACACGTACCTTAATTATTTTCCGTGGTTCGAGATATCTTATATTTATTGAAGCTCCATCGGATAAAACCACTGTCGTAGGTAGGATAATACTTGGGTAAATGTCTCTATGTATCTTGGTAACGCTACAGATAGTATTGTTCAAATACCTGTTCGGACAAACATTTAAAATAGAAGATTTTAAAGTTACTACAGTACTTTTTTAGTCATGTTCACTAATTTATAAAGTAAGGATTGTAAGGTGATACTATAATTCAACTGAAATAAAAATAGAAAATATAATAAATATGTACACAATATCGAAATTTGTCCAAAAAATCCATAATTACAGGTGTAGCGATTTAAGTAGATATTCTTACTTTTATTTAACATGATCTCTGATCAGAAGATCTCGACAACGAATTACCATTGTTAAATAGCAACTGACGGCCAACCTTCAGAATTGATGAGGCACCCTAAGAAGATGAAATGATAACTAGTGGGCTATACAAACTTTTATAAAAAGTTTTAAGCCCTAGATTCCTACGTATCTGAAATTGTTATCCCCTTCGTAATTACAAAGTTCGATTGCTTAACATGTGTGTTCTAGGTACGTGAATAATAAAATACGTAAGTAAACGTAAGGACCTAATGTGACAATCATACTTAAACTACGGAATTTTAAAAAATATAGTAAAAAGATAGACAAACTTTTTTTTTTTTACAAAAGAACTATCTCTCACCTCATAGCTCATAGCCCAGTTGCACTCGGTGATTAGAAACAATCAGCGAGGGCAAGCAACGACGGCGCGGTTAGTACCTGGATGGGTGACCGCTGGTGGCATGTTACCATGAGCGTCTCCGTGATTCGGAGGTCACGTTAAGCAGTCGGTCCCGGTTGTTATCATACGATAATAGTCGTGAAGCTTAGTTGGAGGCCTTCGGGCGGCTTAAAAACATCCAACGGCAAGATTTACGTAGCCACAACGTATTCTTGCCAGTCCCCAACCCGCACTTGGCCAGCGTGGGGACGTATGGCCTTAACCCTCTCCTGAGAGGAGACCTGAGCCCAGCAGTGGGACATGATGGGTTGTTGATAGATCACCTATATCCAAAGTTAATAAACGATTCTAAAACGATTTTTTACATTATTACTACTAATAAGTCTAAATTTTAATTAAAAACAAAAAACTAAACCGACGACTGCAATGGTCAACGCTTCTTAACCAACCATGGGATGACAACGCACAAAACAAGTCGGTACGCAATACGTCACATCTCGCCGCAGACTGCCGCATAAAGAGACAAGTAGGGCCTATTGGCTACCATGACCATTTTTTTTAGTCAGAGCGGCACTTCTGTGGAATTATTAAAATTATAAAATAAAGCAATATATCTGACACAGAATTAAGTAATCAAATTATATATATAATCACACAAGTTGCAAAGTTGCAAACTTCTAGGTATCCCAATTACAGTTTACGAAAGCGGGATATTTGTACCATTGCTGGGGATAGCGGAACGGACAGCTTCAAAACGAGATAATCCCCCACCAAAGTGGGACGTCTGGTCACTAGGTTTGCCGTTGTTTTGATCGCGTTCGTAGTGTTACGTCGTGTTGTATTTGTCGCTCACCCAGGACACGCCGATGTACAATTCTACAGTACAGTGTCTCCAGTCGCCGTTTTTACAGAGAATATAATTTTAAATACGTCGAAACATGTATACAAATAAACAAGTGCTTACATAGTTTTAGCATAAGTAACAAAGTAACATATTATCATTCTAAAAAGTAACCAAATATAAAGGTATTAAAACGAACACAAAATATTATACCACTCTTGCAACTGTTAAATATAGCGAGGAGGTGGACATAATTTTCGAGACTAAGTTGTAAACATATTTTTCCTAATCTTCTTCTTCTTTGATGAATGGCAATCAGCCGGATCAGCTATTTCTGCCAATGTCAAGTATTTCAAGTCTTCAATTCTAAGTCTTCGAGTCTTCAAGTCTTCGTCGTGATGGAATTAATGATAAGAAATATAAAAAATGTGGATGACATGAAATGGGGACCGTCTTTCGCAAAAACAAAAAACGATCCATTTTTCCTAATCTTATCATGTCTTTTCTTAAATAATTTTTTTTTTCTTTGGTGTGAATTTTGATGTTGCCCCATTGAAAAATATTGTGCAATTAATGTATTGTTCTAAACATTTTTTTCTGTAATAATAGTTGAGATTTGCTTGACACTAAGATAATCTTCAAAACTTCTCAACCTCAGAAACATGAAACTGAACTGTTTGAAATTATGATGACTTAACATCATAATAACTCTAAGGAGTTCTAAAAAGAACTGTAGGTTAAACTATTAAATTTCATAGGGATTGTATCCCACAATCAAAAATACACTTTAACCTTCTTGTCCAAAGTAGGGTGTCAGTGAACCAATCGCGTGTTTCGATCGCGTTCGTAGTGTTACATTGTGTTGTATTTGTCGCTCACCCAGGACACGCCGATGTACAATTCTACAGTACAGTGTCTCCAGTCGCCGTATTTACAGAGAATATAATTTTAAATACGTCGAAACATGTATACAAATAAACAAGTGCTTACATAGTTTTAGCTTATGCTAAAACTATGTAAGCACTTGTTTATTGTTACTTTGTTGCTTATGCAACAAAGTAACATTTTATCATTCTTAAAAAGTAACCAAATATAAAGGTATTAAAACGAACACAAAATATTATACCACTCTTGCAACTGTTAAATATAGCGAGGAGGTGGACATAATTTTCGAGACTAAGTTGTAAACATATTTTTCCTAATCTTATCATGTCTTTTCTTGAATAAAATATTTTTTCTTTGGTGTGAATTTTGATGTTACCCCATTGAAAAATATTGTGCAATTAATGTATTGTTCCAAACATTTTTTTCTGTAATAATAATTGAGACTTGCTTGACAGTAAGATAATCGCTTCAAAACTTCTCAACCTATATATGATGACTTAACATCATATTATTATAGAGTTATCTCTAAGGAGTTCTAAAAAGAACTGTAGGCTAAACTATTAAATTTCATAGGGATTACAATCCCACAATTAAAAATACACTTTAATCTTCTTGTCAAAGTAGGGTGTCAGTGAACCATCATTTAAGCTGCCGGTAAAATTTTATGATAGACTCGGACTGTTTTAAACCAGCTACTGCAGAGGATCAAAGAAATCATCTAGAATCCCCGCAGACTTAAGACCGTGAAGCACAACAATAGGCATGCATGGAATATTTCGCACCATCATCCGGGCCTCCTGTTGTTGGAGTAACAGTCAGTCAGTTATCCCCAGGTTCTCGGTCATGAAGATGTGAGATCATTTTGTATTCTCCGCGGTTTGGGGACTATACTGTAGGAAGAGAGCAGTAACGCGACTTCCACAACCCTGAATATGAACTGAATTCGTAGCCTGAATCCGCTTTTCACTAGGTGAATGATTATTTAAAAGTCACATAAAAAAATTAATAAACCCCAGAATAGTGATAGCAAATTGATAAAAAAACTACAGGCACGAAAGCAAAAACATCTTGAAGAAGGTTTCATATCAAGTTGACTTGCCATGATAATGTTTAAAAATACTCTATGGTAGTGATTTTCTTATTTTTAATTGACAGAAAGATCCGAGAAGCGTGAAATCAAATATTGCAGATAAGACTGTTATTCTAGCTGAATTGGGTGGCGCATTCTTTTCTGGTATTAATTTATAAAAATGTTGTCTCGTAGTGTAAAATCAGGTACCGCGGTAACTTTACAGTACGGTACTAAATCATTTTCAACGACGTTGCGTGTAAGATTAAATTCCTCTTTTTAAACATAGTTAAAATAAAAAACTTCAATAAGTTTTAAACCTTACGTTATTCATTCTTCAGAACTCTTTTAAAGTTACGGTTGCCGGTGGGTCTGGTGGTATTGGCCAGCCTCTTTGTCTGCTGCTGAAGCAGAACAGCTTGGTGAGTCACCTAGCTGTGTACGATATTTCAAAGATAACTCCAGGTGTCGCTATTGACCTTTCGCATATCGACACTGCTACCAGGGTCACGGGACATAAAGGTGTCAATCAAGCATGTGATGCGATGAAAGGTAAATATATATGTTCGTGTATATTTTACCCATTCAGATGAAAATTTACCCAATATTCTTTACATTAAAACGACTTGTCCAATAGATGCAGACGTAGTTCTGATTCCCGCTGGCATGCCCCGCAAACCAGGTATGACGCGTGATGACCTGTTTTCATCAAACGCCTCTATTCTACGAGATATTGCCATTGATTTTGGTAAATACGCACCTGAAAAAGCCATTATGGCAATTATCACCAACCCTGTAAACTCCATGGTGCCTATCGCCACTGAAGTTCTTAAAAAGGTATGAGAAATAAATTTAATAATTATAATAATATTTATTCAGTAAACAATTACCGACTCGTCCAAAAGCGTTGTTGGGTTTTTCTTACAAGAAATTATTAATAACAACCCGAAGTATGGAAGTTTGTGGATGTTTCACTCTCGTGCCTTGGAGATCACGTTAAGCCGTCGAGATCCTGGTTGTCATGAACATCTGTGGCAATCTTTACTAAGAAGGCCCTCAGGGTTGCAAAATCGATTGAACTAGCAGCCCATCATAAATAGTCTTGAGAATAATAAAGGCCAGAGAGAAGAAAGAGAGTCTTTGAGATGAGTGAAGATCTTTCCAGCAGTAGTCTCTATAAAGTCTTAATTTAATTAAAGTAAATGCCTCTGGCTCCAGTGAGTCTGAACTGCATCACGAGGATTTGATTCCCAATCCGGGCAACTTGATTATGTCTGTGTAAATACTGGCCGGTGGTAAGACAAGGTTAATTATAAAGAAAACTGATATTTTGGTTAGGAATTATTCTGCACGTATTGCTTTAATTATCAGTATTAAAACTACTATAATTTATGTAGTGAAATACAAAAATCATTTATTGCGCTATCGTACACAAACATGACAATTTATGGTCTATTCTCCCTCCGTCTTAGGAATTTTCGATCAGGTCTCGTATCCTGACGCGAGTTTAAACTTTTATTTTGTATTTTTCTACTTTCCGTAATTCTTCAGGCTACCGTTAAATCCAAGTTCTTCTGTAATCACTGGCAAAAGGTTTAGCAGAGTTGGTGCTCAGACAAGGATAACTAGGTTTCTCAGTGTATTTAATCAACTAAAAAATATAAAGTTTTACTCACAATCTTTTCACAGTATAAAGGAATTGAACTTTTTGTCTGATCGCACACAAGTCTAAATCGTCCAATTCTTTTCTAGGTCGCCCCGCTCTATGTTTCCCTGGTGTGGAGAAAACACTTTTATTTCTTTATACTTCCAGTATAATTCGTCGTATGTACTGAAGGATTTACCTTAAAAAAGATATTTACTCAAGTATATGCAGGCTTATTACCTACCTGCTATTGTTACATCAACAAAATCATAGAATTTTTATTTCTGTAATTATGCAATATCAACTAAAAAGTATCAAAATTGTATGGACGCACAACACCGACTTGAAGTGATTGATAACCGTCAAACGGAGTGTTGCCAGTGATCATATTTTTTAATTACGTTTCACGACTTTTTGCCAAGCTATAATGGTTGTGATTCAAGTCGTCAATACGGACAGGCATTTGTTTTATTTTCGATTGTGCGTAAAAGAGTCCTTAAACAAAAGGAGATTAAAATGCAAATCTATTATATATAATTCTCGTGTCACGTTGTCTTTCATGATGAACTCCGAAACTATAAAACAGACTGTCACATTTTTTGCTAAGATAGGACAATTAATATCACGCTAAGACTAATAGGAGCTGAGTATTATTAATAAGAAACGTAGACGAAGTTGCGCGAGTCAACCAGTAAAAAACATTTATATTTTCTTGTAGGCAGGCAAGTACGATCCCCGACGCGTCCTCGGAGTAACCACATTGGATATTGTTCGGGCAGCGACTTTCATCGGCCAAATCAACTGCGTAGATCCAGCCGAGGTATCCGTACCAGTTGTCGGGGGGCACTCTGGAGTGACAATTGTCCCAGTGCTTAGCCAGTCCCAACCACCAGTCAAAGTATGTAAAGAGGAAGATCTTAAAAGACTAATTGCCAAAATTCAGGAAGCGGGTACAACGGTGAGAAATACATCCATATCAAGTAGGTTGTATATAAGATATATTATATTAAGCTATAAACCGTTGGATTTACTATTTGTTTTAACAAATAAATGACATGAATTCAGCTTCATTAATTATTTCTCATTCATGATTACGATCACAAACTTGCTTCAATGTTCAAGTCGGTTACGGTATAGGTAGGTGTAGTGATGATGGATGAAAGTAATGATAGAAAGAGAGAGAGACAAAGAGGGAGAGTGAGAGAGAGAAATGTCGATTGTTGATAAAATAAAATCTATTAAAGTAAGTGAAAAATTGTATGATAATTCATGATTTTGAAATCTGCTCATCCTCACGAAGCGCTATTGTGAAGAGTGGAGGACTTATGATACTTTTTTAATGATATTTAATCGTTATTGAATAATTTTATCTACCAGAAGGAATTAGCGCGCAAGAAAAAGAATCGCTATTAGAAGTGGCAATTCCACGAATAGATGAATTATGAAGACACACCTTCGTTGCCCCTTCTATCAGTTTTACCTCTATTATATTTTTAGTAATTCTTTAATATACATTGTTACATTATTAAGAATAATAATAGTTGATTATATTTATTGTATTTATAATTTTTTTTAAATATTTAATTATTATTGTGCATGTGTGATATGATAAAAGGCGCGTCTAGCCCGGGAAGCGCCCGTGTGCGCTTATTATTCTAGCGTCCTTAATTCGCGTACGATTAATCGTGTATTGTGAGTAAGAGAGAGAAATGTCGATTGTTGATAAAATAAAATCTATTAAAGTAAGTGAAACTAGTGCGAAAAGTAATTAATATGGATCATTTATCAGGTGTTGAATGCCAAAGCCGGCGGTGGAACCGCTACTCTCGCTATGGCATACGCTGGTGCACGCTTCACATGCTCTGTTCTCAGGGCTTTGGCAGTAAGTATTCCTTTACCCTATCCTAACCACCAAGAAACTATCCTATTGTGCTGTGGGAGCCACTTTGAAACTTTCCCTTAAAAGGTCACTGTGCGCTTTGTTGCTCGCCCTTATATGGTTATTGCGTACTTTATTTTTGTTGTGTTATAGTTTCTGCTCGTGGATTCTGATCAGCAGGACTTCATAGACCAAAGCCTGTGTCACTGTTATAATCATAAATTTATCCTTATGTCTTAATAGAAAGTAAGTATCAGTGGTGTTAATATAATTTATATAAACAGGGCGAAGCTAATATCGTTGAATGCGCATTCGTAAAGGCTAATCGCTGCGACTCACCATACTTCGCATGCCCCATACTCCTCGGCAGGAACGGTTTGGAAAAGAATCTCGGCACAGGGAATCTTAGCGAACTCGAGTCGTCTCTTTTAAAAAAAGCCATACCCGTGCTGCTCAAGAACATCAAAACTGGAGAGGACTTCGTTTTAAAGGGGTATGATTTTATCAATTACCAAATTTGTACTTTCGTATAGAGAAACAAACTTTTCGCTTATAAATAAACATTTTAACAAAAAATATACCGACTTCGAAAACTGGAGCACAATGAAATGGACCATACGGGAAGCACCAGCTTTTAATTAAAAAAAGAATCATCGAAATCGGTTCACCCAGTCCAATATATTGAGGTACCAAACAAAAAAAAACAGTCGAATTGAGATCGTCTAGCTTTTTTGAAGGCGGGTAAAAGATGTTCTGCCATTTGGGGCACCTGATAGTTGGACGTTTCGTCACATAAACGTTTTGGTACTTAAGACTTACTTCTAGTTAGACGTTTCGCACTGTTGGACATTTAACTAATTCAAACGTTTCATGTGTTTATAGAAATAGTTTATTAAACTATAATTTAAGTGGTGGTTCATATTTAATGTTCGTTTTGAATTATTTAATGGCTATTATATCAATTGTATAGTGGACTCATTTATTCATTCATGAAAGGTCTTGCAGGAATTTAAAAAAGATGTAACTTTAATAACGCTCAAAGAAATAAGTACTCGTTACTTTCCAGGTCGCAAACTACTTGTCCACCGAGTCCGTGTAAAAGTTAGTTCTGTCTGGCTTGGGACATCGCTAGTTGCTGATCTAATGGATTGAGATGAACATATTGATTATGTTATTTAAGTTATTCACTAAGAAATTATTCAAAATGAGTTTCAAAAGTAGTTATGTTCCTAAGTTATTATAGAATTTCAGAATATTTTATTTCCTAAGGCTACTAGAATTAAAAGTACGGAGTAAAAATAACGCCTCTAAGCTTTGACTCTTTGTGGTGTCTTCCACGAAGAGTCTAAAAGCTTAGAGGCGTTGTTTAAGTATATAGTTAGAAACTTAATGTTCATCATTTATAGGAACATTACAACGCGATTTTAGTTTGAAAAAAATTGTATGATAATTCATGATTTTGAAATCTGCTCGTCCTCACAAAGCGGTATTGTGAAGAGTGGAGGACTTATGATACTTTTTTAATGATACTTAATCGTTGTTGAATAATTTTATCTACCAGAAGGAAATTTAGCGCGCAAGAAAAAGAATCGCTATTAGAAGTGGCAATTCCACTAATAGATGAATTATGAAGACACCTCTTCGTTGCCCCTTCTATCAGTTTTACCTCTACTCCAGATATTTTAGTGATTCTTTAATGTACATTGTTACATTATTTAGAATAATAATAGTTAATTATATTTATTGTACTTATAAAAATGTTTTAAATATTTAATTAAGATTGTGCATGTGTGATATGATAAAAGGCGCGTCTAGCCCGGGAAGCGCCCGTGTGCGCTTATTATTCTAGCGTCCTTTATTCGCGTGCGATTAATCGTGTATTGAATCAACCGTGGTGTTTCTTCTCACTACAGAGTTCTTTTGTTAAGGTGGCGTCGTATTCGTCCTTACCTAGGACACCTCGCTAGATATATAATGTATTGTCGATTATAATGATTAAAGGTCTTCTATTACAAAGCTGTTTGTCATTTGATTATCCTCGACCCCAAAAAGCTTTATTTATAAACTATTTAGGTCACAATTGAATAAGTATTCAACAGTATATATATATATCATTGTGGTCCTGAACATTATGGTCATGAATGGTCCGTGGTGTAATGGTAACACGAAAACAATCACAGCAGCAACACCTAGGGTAAAAAGAAATAGGAAAATGGAATTTGAATATAAAAAAGTTTTCCTTTTGTATATTTAAAAGGGGCTACTCTGCCTGATGGAAAGAATGAGCAGAAGAATCCAAGAGTTGTTACCATACTCATTGAGAACAATAGGCTGTGCAACAATGCAGTACGGTGACCGTCACTTTGGCGGCTTATTGATACTATGTAAAATAGTAAGATTCTATTGCAATTAACATATTAATACAAATAACAATTTATAATTTTTAATCTTTATTTTTCTAATTTTAATTTTATAACCATAACAACTCAATACATTACGTTTCACAATGTTTAGTTATTTTTACTTCTGTTATATACAAATTCATAAGCAGTTTGGATATTCTTTACAAGCTCTGGTACTGCATTTCTTACTAGTTGCGTTTCGAAGCCACTAATACAGTCAAAGCCTAGATTTCTTTCAACACCATATTGACCAAGAAGCACAGGGCTTGCGAAGAATGCTGGCGCACACATACCAGACGTAACATATGCGCATTCCACGATATTCTTTTCACCCTGCAAGAATTACAATCAGAAGGAGAATTCTCTAGTCACAATTTGTGTGTGAGTAATGTAGGCCTGTATGTGTGTAAGCCTGTATTGCGTCGATACTGGGGCAATGGGTACTGAGTCAGTGCTTTGATTATATAATTTATTATATCTAATGTTATTTTATTGTTTTATTTCCAATTTTCCTTTTTTAATAGATTTTCAAACTAGGCTAAATTGAACTTTTAAGTATTTGTATTTAACAAAAAAATACATTGTACGCATTCCACTGTTGCAAATTGTAGGTTTTGTGGTAGTCCTAGATACAAGCGTGGCTTAGTTTGGGTACCATCATATATGTTCCTACTTCACTTGAATAAAATAAGTTAAATTAATGATGATTAATGAGAAATACTACAGTTGCGATAATACACAGAGAAAAACATTCCTTCATTTTAACAAAACGGTATAAATCAATGCTTTGTCGACAAAAGAGAACGGTCAGTAAACACTTACAGAAAGAGCCCTGAGTATTGATGACGTGAACTTCGCCGCAGCAAACGCCATGGACAGGGTAGCTGACCCACCCCCATTTTTTGCCTTCAATACCTGCACATGAACATTGCATCAACGAATTATAATTTTACTTATAAAAACTGATTGATCCATCAATGCAGACTTTAAACCGTTAAGGTCACTTTAAATTTTGGGCGTCTAATGCTTTCAAAAGACAGTAAAATTAAGGGAGTAAAATATATAGTGAACTGTTGAACTGTTGAACTGTGTGAAAGTAATAATAATAACTTCAGACATCTGACATAACATCATCAAGTACCAAACTAAGTAGAGCTTGTACTTTTGGTACTAGACAACTTGTTTAAATATACAGATTTAACGCTACAACAAAACAAATATTCGCAAATAGATCATAATATACAAACTTATCTTGCCACCTGAATCTCGAAGTTCGTTTTTATCGTGGTCAATAGCTAGAGCTTTTATACATTCATACTTCTTGAGTTTTAAACTTTATTTACTCCATTTATATGTGTAAGGCGGATCAAATCTACAGCATGTTGATGGAAGTACTCAGGCGAACGAAAGGTTTTGTGTTATAATTACTAAAATCGGTAAATGCCCACGATTTACCTCGACACCCGCTTGCTGAACTCTCGTAGTCAGTGCTCTTATATCTGCCAGGCTGCATACGTTAGGTATGGGAGAGGATCGGCTGAACAAGGGAATAATGGTATTCTCAGAATGGCCACCGATGACCGGCACAGACACGCGTGTAGGGTCTATACCGTTCAGCTCGCCAAGGAATGTACAGGATCGCACGATGTCCAATGTGGTAACACCCATTACCCGTCTTCCGTCATATGCGCCTTCCTGAAGCATTACATATTTGGTTAGGTTAGGTTAGGTTACTGACGACTACACAAGACTGAAACTACACAAGACAACAGACTTATCAAGTATTGTTTTTTTAATAAAGGAAAAAAATAAGAAAGCAATATTTACTGACAGACTAATAAAAATTCCGACAACCGACGACGCAATACAAGTATGCTAACAATTCCTGTATCCTGTATAGAAATATGAACCAAAATTTGTTATCATGTCATGTGTCTTATTTTCATCAGTATAAGACAGTGTAACAATTTCTTTAGGTAAATCGGACAATTCACTGACTACAACTTATTTTCAAAAATATCATTACATATCAAGTTGTTTGGAAAATAACTTATTTCACTTTTCATGGTTGATGAAATGTTTTATTTATTTGAAGTATGATGTAATCAGATATGTTGAAGCGTGAGCAAATCATATAATGGTAAAATATAATGTCAAATATATCAAGTAAAAAAAATGTTGTACGTGGATGTGAAACTTTTATGCAAACTCTCATTCTTACTTACTCTTCTTAACGTTTCCGCAGCGACCGGCACTGTTGAGTTGACAGGATTTGTCATGATACCTAAGATAGCTTGAGGACAGTTCCGGGCCACCGCTAATGATACATCTCGTATCAAAGTTGCATTTGTTCGGAAGAGATCATCTCGCGACATATTCGGCTTCCGTCCTGCACCGGCAGATATCAATACCACACTGGCACCTGTTGAGTAAGTTACGAGAACTCTTACAAATGTTTTCGTTAACACAAAAACGTTTGTTCTGTATATGTGCTGCTAATTGTTATTTAAGTAATAATTATATTTAAGATATCTCTAAATTAAACTAAACGCCATCATAGACCATATGATAATCAGACTAAATAAACTGTTAAGGTATTCCAAGGTCTTTGTTCGACCTGTCTTTTCCCACACAAGGTTAGGGTTAACTTTAAATACTTCATGCTTCGAATTTGAATGTAATGTATTATATAATATGTACATAAGCACACAAATAATGATTATACGTTGTATACTCTATGAGGTTAATTATAACACTTTTACATCGAATCGCCTCAGCAAGTTCTTCTTCACCCTTGTGAGATGTGACTCTGCATGGTGTGTTAATGTGAGACAAGTCAACGGCTACACCATGAGTGATGGGTGCGATGTCATAAAGAGCCAAGTGAGAGACGAGGCTGTTCAACTTCAGCAGTAAACTGAGAGGCTGGCCGACACCACCTGAGGCACCCACCACCGCCACTTTATAGTTTCTCTGTAACAATGTTGTTACAGGTTTTCAGCAGATTCAGTTAGTTACAGAATACGACAATGATATTAACATCTTACCTGAGACGTGACGGAGAAGATCTTGGCTCCAGTGAAGACATTACCTGATGTTAGTATCTTAATGCGAGCGAACATTTTGGGTTATTATTACGAAATTATCTCAACCTGACAGGGACATTGCAAGCTAACCTGAACTTTCACTTCATACTTTGGTATTTTAGGAATTGATCTTTATGCAGCATATTTTTATTCCCCAACAAATAATACACAAATATTCTTATTCGATATTACCCATGATTTTATGTTAATTTTATGGGATTTTTTATTCAATTTATGTTTTAACAGACTACATCTATGGGCTAAAGATTTTTTCCTGACTTTTGACGGATTCTTAGGTATATCTTCTTAATAGCATTTGTATACTCTTTGGTATTCTGTAATCTGATCTACAGGCTTAAAGATGAGACTTGGGTTAATAACTTTTTTAATATCAAATAAAATTATTAACGAAACTAATAATTTGAGATAAAAGTGGTATCAACTACTTATAAGGTCCCAGTGTAAGTTTATATCTCATAAACTCGCTCTCAATGGCAAACGCGTTCGTAGAAGTTCTTTGCGATTTTTGTAGATCTAAGTGAGGGTCAATCGCAAAGTCGAACACGGTGCTTGACCGTGACGATCGAGTTAAAGAGAACTAAAGTCACCTAGACCCACAATTTTGTTTAAAATCATGTGTCACCTGCTGCGCACACATAAATGATTCTCATATTTTTGGCTGTGTGATGCTACGAGATGCCCACAGGAAATCAAACGGGTTCTACTTACTTATAACCATAAAATAAATTATATACGTGCCAAACTTTACTAAGTTTTTATTTATTAGTTTTGTAATCTAAATGCTATTTTAATTGTATTCCGTGCATATTTCTTTATAAAAAAAACATTTCGTAAAAGTCCATATTCGCTTTTTTATTTTTTATGAATGACCCTGCCAGAATGACTCTACTCTGCCTCATAGAAAGCATAAGCAGAATTCAAGAGTGGTGGTCACCATACTCATTACGAATGCAGACAATGCAACAATGCAGCATGGTGACCTACACCATGGCGGCCTAGTGATGCTTTTGCACGAACGCTGTCATTTTACGTTGATTTCCTGTGGAGCGTAGTACCGCTCTAGTCGAGCCGGCCCGTTCGTGCTGAAATCAGCGTGGTGCCTTGAAAAACACACAAAAATATGAAAGACTTGTTGTAAAAAGTTAAATTAGTTAACTTAGGCCATAATTTTTCTCTTACCAATCTAAAACGTGTAAGGTGTGACATAAAACTTGACATGTCGCGCTCAATTTGGACGTCGTCTAAATTCACGCCGATTAAATTACTTACGTAATTATTACTTATAATTTTTACATTTAGAGTTTAGTTTAGTTTTTTTTTACTAATAAACAAGCGTGTATCTCAGATCAACTTTTAGTTGATACTGAACTATTTCTAATATAGTGAAAGCTAAGATCTGTGATATTAGTTAGCTAATGAGATTAGAGTTATAATCCAACAACAATTTTTTGTGGATTTTAGTTAAGTGATTCTAACAACAGAATTAACACCAGTGTCTGTGATCTATTAATTCTCTTTTTAGAAAATTAATTTTTGCATAAAACCGTGTCCAGTTCAAAATTTTCTTTTCTATTTTTTGTAGAAATTGTAAAGCAAAGTGAAGTAGGACCACGATGTTTTTATGATCTGCAAAAGACAATAGGTATATTAAATTAGGTACTATGTTTATTATTTTTCTTTGAGTGCAGTGTCATTCTGTAAGGATGTAGCCATAGGTACCAGCAATAACACAGTGGCTAACCGTCGAGCTGAACTTGCAATATCGCTACAAAATGCTGTTTCTTTACTATTGACGTAAAAGTACGAAGTTAAATTACCGTAGTGTAGCTTGCCAAAGATATAGTGGAGAATCCATGTGTTGTCACCCGAGCAAAATTTTGGGATCTGGAAAAGAATGTTAAGGATTTTACAATTTTAGCATCAGTAATTTTTTTATTATTATTTAAGTACAAGATGTCACAAAAAGACTGTGCGTTTTGCAATACTTTATTGTTCAGTAGATTCAGCTGTTCGAAGACGGAAGATCAAATATTAGGAATTATGGCTCGAATGGTTTACCAGTCTGCGTCGTCACATGTTCTAAATATCAAAGTTACAATGGGAGAAACACCTATCCCAATCTAATTATTGAGGATTTTTTTTATAATAACGTAATCAAATATATTAATTTTGATTTCTTCAGGCACAGAACAATAAATCTTAAAATGATAAACACAGCGTTGAGTATAGATTGATTATAGCGCGGTTGATTCAAATTCATTCGCCGGCGCTTACTTAAAATCTGCCGTCAACTTCTTTTGAATGTGATAGTATTAACGACATATAATATAAAAAGGTGTCTTGCGGGCCGAAGAAGACTTATTTCTCACAACACGTAACAATATAGTGTTGAGTGACTAGAACTCTACTGACTAACACGAGGACTGTCAATAAAAAAACAAGTAGTTACAGATTTTAAGACATTTATCTTTCGTTGGTACTTTACCTTACAAGCATGATTAAAATTGAGTTCTTGGTTTTTTTACAACCATGATACCAGCCGCATTCATATAAAGCTTGAGACAACCCGAGACTCTGTAAAGATACAATAGGAAGATCTTAATAGGTAATAATATAAAATATATTTTAAGGCTAAAACTACCCAATTGCAGCCAATTCTAGTTACAAGTCTAGGACTCTAACCAATTTCCATTTGCCTTTCCATTTTTATTTCAATCATCATCAAAAAGTAAAAAGATCTTCAAACAAATACAAAAAACTTACTGAATCAATTAGCTTCTGCCCGAACCAGCATAAGAACCAGGTCTGTGAGAGCGCTGTCACGAAGAAAGTCTTATAAGCAATCTCATTCCACTTTTCAAGCAACTGTATAAAAAGTTTATAAAATTATCATTAGTATAAAGACTCGGTTTAAACTCTATTAATGAAGTTTTAGACGTGTGTTTATATCTGACCTGACCGTTTAGTCAAGTCTCTTTCTAAATACAATCGATGACGCCTCTATTTTCTTTTATTGTTGGCTAATATTTTGTTTGACCACGCCACTTACCGTTGAGAGACATTTATTAGATTTCTATTAACGTTAATTTGCCTGGACGCAATTACTTTAACTTAACTGAACTTGAACTATGATTGTATAGTTATATACCATTCCGCACAAAGAAAACTTAGTCCCTAGTCCAAAAAAATAAAGTAACTATCAATCATCAGCCTNGCCATCGGTCGGTCGCTAAAAAAGTAACTATCATCACTTACAATACAGCAGAATCCACAAAAGCATATAATAGTGGTGCTGTTTATGAAGTTCACCAGCAACGCTAAACTAAACATAGCTTCCATGTCAGCTGTCAACCTAAAAGAAATATAAACAAATGTGTATTCTATCGTAATATTGCAAAAACTAACAAAGCAAACATAACCGAATGGCTTTAGGCAAAGAAACACCATATTCCCTTGACATTGGATACATTTTTTGATAACATACAGCACAAAAACTCTTTAGATATGCAAATGTTTTAGTTTTAACTTCTGAACGTCCACCAATTCAATCCATACTATAGACCAACGAGTTGTTTGGAGTAAGTAGGAAGGTAGCGCTCTTTTTTTAAGTCCGAAGATTCTGAATGCTTTAAGATGTTACAAAAACTTGTTTCTTATAGTTTATCTAACACTACGGCTCTAATCCCGAACTAGTGTTGTAACTCCTTTTTTTTACGTGTGGAAACCTCCACGGGCCTTCACCTCACCGGGGTTTGCGGCATGGTGTTGTGTCGGAATCGGACCAACTAAAACCACAAGGTGTGGGTGCCACTCAGCGCCTGAGATGGGAGGCCTGCTGTTATTACGATATTCGGCCCCCTGCCAGCGCCTGCCCGCATTAACGCGGGCAACGTCTGCCGATAAACTCTCTTATTAAGCGACGTATAGCGCAAGCGAATGGAGGGGAAAACCCGTCCCGTCCATCCGCGGCTACACTCAGGCGGCCTGCGCTGGTAAGCGCGCCAACGCCACCTGGTTCGCCACTGTCAATCCTTTTTTTTCTTTTTTTTTACGTGTGGTAACCCCTCGGGCCTTTCCCCCACCGGGGTTTGCGGCGGAGCGGTGTGTCGTAATTGACCGTGTGACACACGGT
The DNA here is from genome assembly GCA_003709505.1 of Hyphantria cunea. Classification (NCBI taxonomy): domain Eukaryota; kingdom Metazoa; phylum Arthropoda; class Insecta; order Lepidoptera; family Erebidae; genus Hyphantria; species Hyphantria cunea. The sequence continues at coordinate 390,225 of PKRV01000459.1, read as the reverse complement.
GTGCCACTCTGCGCCTAAGACGGGAGGGATCCGAGAACCGCTTTCTTACGCCATCCGGACCCCTTCCAACCACTGTAAATCCTGTACCAAACTCCTTTTTTTATTTTTTTACGTGTGGAAAGAACCTCGGGCCGGGGTTTACGGTGGGGCGTTGTGTCGGAATCGAACCGACTAAAACCACACGGTATGCCACTCTGCGCCTGAGACGGGAGGGATCCAGGAACCGCTTTCTTACGCCATCCGAACCCCTCCCAGCGCCTGCTCGCACTGAAGCGGGCCCCGTCGTCTGATGGAAAACTCTCAATTTAGGGGACGTACGGCACACGCGTAACGTTGCCTCCTCGCGGCTGGCCTGTGAATCGGATGGAGGGGAAAACCCGTCTCGCCCATCTGCGGCCACACTCAGGGCGGCATGAGGCGCTGGTAGGCGCGCCTGCGCCGCCCGGTTTGCCGGCGGCGGATCAGGTCCGAGTGGAGATCGTCCTCCCGGGCCTTCCCTGCCGCCTCCTTCTGCGAGATAACTTTCTCGCAGAAGGTCGCGACCGTGGTAAAACTGCTCTCGCCGTCGGCCATGGAGCTACGATGGCCGGCAGCGAGAGATCTCCTCCGATGACTGCAGTGAGGGCCCGACGCTGCGTCGCCCAAGCGAGGCACACCGCCAGCGTGTGCTGGGCCAAGTCCTCACTGCAGTCTCAGTGGTGGCAGACGGGACTCAATTACCTCCGCGCGACCGAGTGCAGGTACTTTCCGAAGCAACCGTACCCGGAAAGCACCTGCGTCAGTCGGAAGGAAAGGGTCCCGTGCTGCCACCCTGCCCACTCGAGGATGACCGGCTGGCGCTCCTCCACGGTGGCGAAGTCAGCACATGGAACCTCCAGCCGCGAAGATCAACGAGCCATCGTGGCTCGACGGGCGGTTTCTCGCCACTCGCGTACCTCTTCGGGCGGAGGGCGAACGCCACTCCCCGCCCGGAATTCAGCCACCCGTCGATAAGCTTCGGCGAGCACTGATCGCACTCACAAATCCCACGGGGGTGTTCCGGGTAAGGCGCACGCCATCTCCGTCGACACCATGCGGTATCCGCGTATGGCTCTGATCGTCAATACCCTCTAAGGTCGCCAGAGGTGCGCCTTATTCTGGGCGGTCAGAGCCGACACCCACACCGGTGAGCCGTACGGCTCCATCGACCGGACAACCCCCGTGAAGAGGCTTCTCGTTGCGGCACTGGCTCCACCCAGATTGGGCAAAAGTCACCCTAGGGCGGAGGCAGTGTCGACCAGCTTGGAAGCAAGTTGTTGGAAGTGCTTGTCGAAGAACCACCGACCGTCAAGGATCAGGCCCAGATATTTCATCTGGACCCGAACCGGTACGAGGACCGAGTTGACCACTATAGAGGCGCCGGGGGGGCGGCCCACGACGGGGCCCATGGAATAGCAGAGCCTCTGTCTTTTCCAGGGCCACCCGCAAGCCTAGCGCCTCGATGCGCCCGCCCACTATAGAGACACCCCTGGTGGCCAGGCATGCCGCCTCCTGGAAGTTCGCCCCCCGGGCTGTGACCAACGTGTCATTGGCGTAATAAATTACGCCCAGCCCGGGGGGGAGACGCTCGCGAAGGACCCAGTCGTACCCCACGTTCCACAGGAGTGGTCCTAGGACAGACCCCTGCGGAAGGCCGCACGACATCACCGTCACCGTCTCAAGGCGCCCTCTCGGTCCTCGTACACGACGTTACGCTCCTCCAAATAGTCTGCCACCAGCCACCTCAGGTACTCTGGCACCCTGTGATACTGGAGTGCTTCCTTGATGCAGCTGAATGGCAGTTTATTAAAGACGTTGGCGATGTCCAGAGACACCGCCAACACCACGCCGCTACAGCTTACCGCCTCTTCGGTCAAGGCCCTCAGGCGCATTACGGCATCAACCGTCGAACGCCCTTCTTGGAACCCGAATCGGGCGTCCGACAGGTCGGGGCCCACCTCGCCTGTACCAAACTCCTGGACCAACAGCAGTCCCCTCAAACACACTGAGTAATGACACTCGGAAAGTCCCGTTGGAACCCGCAATGAAATTAATTAGAAGAAATCTCGACTAACATAGGAGAAAGATACACAGAGATATATATACCTTATGAGTTTATGATGAGTCTTCACAATATTTACAAGTTCCCCCTGTTGTGTCATCTCCCAGTCGTTTTGAAGCATCCCGTTTGGTACATCCTTGTTATCTTTAACTATTTCTTGACTAATTTTGGCTATGTAAAAAAAAATTAATATTTAAAATTTTAAACTAAATCTAACTTCTCATCCTTTTGAATAAAATTTCATTAAAAATGACTTTTATCATTTATTTGTACACAGTAGACAGTTTTTTTTTCTCTAAATTTCTTTACATAAAATTTTTATAATAATGTCCCAACTGAACGGCTAATAAGGAATCTTTAATTAGATAAAATAGTTAAGGGAAAAAAAATCGATAATATTTCCTGAGAATCAGGAGAAATTCAAACTTTTTTGTTGTTTTCCAAAAATTGAAAATCATCAAATAATTTAGGTCAGCTACGAAACTAAAAGAAGCGAATCTATAATGTTCTGATCCATAATGTTCAAAGGATCTGCACTTCACTCTAGTGCATGTACAATAAATTGAAATTATAAAACTTAGAAATTAATTATATTTTCGTTACATCGTGTGAATTGTACATAACAAACAAATTAGTCGAATCCGTTTCGATCACACGACATGACAGGAACGAGTTTGAAAATCGTATAATATGTAATGTAACCGATACAGCACCCGGGCCGTGTCCCGCATGGCATTGGGAGGGCAAAATTTACGGCGATTTATATGTAATTGACATAGAAAAAAAAACCATTTTTTTTGTTTTTACGATAGATTTCAAATTATTTGTTTTCATTTTACTTACCTAAAGGATACGAGTCAACAAGCTGGCGGTCAACACGCACAGATATCAGCCTGCGCACGCGCCGCGAGAGTAGTTTGAACTGTATTGTGACATGTGCGATGTACACACAGAACAACATGTCCCAGGCTATGTTAGACCAAATGACCGTCACTGCTGTGTACAAAGACAGATTATGAAAAGTGTAAACTTTTAGACACGTCGATTGGAAATATTAGATGATTTCATTGCTGTAATTCTAACCTGACCCATACCTACATAGTTGCTGGTATATCTATTTAGCCATTTCTTAAGCTTGAGTAAGATTGTTATGCTTGGATTAAAAATTTAATTGTGATTTACTATTTGCAACAAAAGCAGCAACAGCAGTTTGTGGAGATAAAAGAATCCTAGGGGCCCTTTGTTTCTATACAAATACGAGACGATCAGATTTCTGACGGATCCGTCAACGCAAGAGCCCTACACATAGCCTCACATTCTATGGTATAGAATGTGAGGCTATGTCTACACATAGCCTCCTACGACTTGTAGCATTCACACTTTAGACAAACCCCCATTCTTCAATCGTAATCTGAATATCATTCTACTCAGTAGTGCTGCCTTTGTTATTGTCCACAGTTCATTCAGTAAAGGAATACCTTAACACCCAGGTTGAAGACTTGATGACGCACAGAAATATTTTTAAGACTACCTCTTATACGGATCTATCTACTATAAGCAATCGTGAATAAGATAAACTAGATAATAAATCTGAGGGAAGGGTTAAATTTGAATGTAATTTAATAGGTTCTAACCTCCGGCAATTTGTAATAACAAAATGATCTCCAAAACAATAGGTTGGAAAGCATTGAAGGGTAGCAAGTATTCGAAGGGAAGAATCATCGGCGCATCGTATCCGAAGTACCGTCTGAGGCAGAAGTAGACGGGCGGGCTCAGGAAGATTGTCAGCAAAATATTGTTGCCCCAGTAATACCCTGTGTGAAACATCAGTGAGTTACATCGCAAAGTTTATAATCACATCAATAGCTTCTAATGGTCCACTGCTGCACTGTAACTTCTCCTTAGAAATGAAGTTTTTCCTACTACGCCACGCTGGCCAGACGAGTTGGTATAGAGTTGTTTCTTTTGGCAGTGATGTTGTCCTGCCTGCTTTTTCCTTAAGTCGTCTCTATCCTCCTTTAGACAGCCAAAACTAATACCTTCTTTTTGACTTCGCCATAGTCGGATAAAAAAAGAATCTTGGACATTAGCAAACGCAAATTGACAAGGCTCCTTGATTGTAGACTCCTTTATTATCATCTCTTTTCTGTACCGATAAAGTATATTCAACAAACGCGTTTACATTTTTAATATTGGGTACAATTTACCTCTGACAATATAGTTCACTTGTTTTGAAACGGGATAAATGATGCGGTGCTCTTCCTCAGTCACCCTTCCTGTCATCCACATCTCACGGAGCTCGTGGTGCAAGTTCTCGAAGGTGTCGCGGTTGGTTTTAATTTTCATCGATTTGAAAACAGCTAGTGAAAAAATAAAAGGTTTACAGAGAAATCGTATGTTGCACGAAGTTTGGAAAAATATTGTTTGGTGGTAATAAAAGATTTAAAGTTTTAATTTTTAAAATAAATTATACTGAAATAGGGTTTTATGAACTTGTAAATATATGTAAAACGTTTTAAATTTAATACCAAATATAATATTGCATATCAATGTGTATAATGTTGTTTAATGTATATACATGTAGAATGTTGTAAAAGATAAAAAACATAATGTTATAAAACGTACAAAGTACAACGGTTCCAAAGCAGGGTATCATTCTGAACATTTTGGCTCCCTCTCGGAAGCTAGTGGCATTTAAGGCCGTCTCCACCATGCTTAGAAACTCCGAGGGTATACACAGCAGGATGTTCGTCATCTCCAACCAGTACACGATATTCCAACACTTACTGTAGAAAAAACGCTTAATTTAGCATTAAAGTAGCGTAAAAACAGTTTCGCAACAACAACTTTGTAATGTTCACCTACACTTTAAAGTCCGTTATGTCGTGCGTCATGCGAATGCCGACTGAACTCAACACTCTCTTCGGAATGATAAACACCTTGTCGAAATCTTCTTTTGTATATACCTGGTGGCAATGAAATATTAATCTTTTAACCAGAAACAACAACAGCTATAATATCTATGAGGCAATTAATAGATTACACAGGATGCAAAGAACAAAATGCCTACTACAAATTCTTACAGTACTTTGTAGCTTATGTTAAAATATATAACTCCCACAGCTGTAGCTTTATTAATAACAATGACATGTTTTGACAAGTTCTCTCTTTGTGTATATTTATTAGTTTTTTTGTTAACTTGCAGTAATTGTAGTCGACCGAGAGCAAAAATATGGCATATCAAAACGAAGGAAGTAATCTCTTAATTTCCTCTTGGTTGAACTTATTAAAGTGTAATAGGAACGAAAAATATAAGAAATAGATGCAAATTTTAACTACCTAGTCTAGGTCTAGAAACTTGCATGTACCTAGTCTAGGCTAATACTGTGAACGAAGTTTCCAGACGTGACAGAAATACCTGAACGATGCGGCAACGGTTATCAATTCAATGATCTTCGTTGATCGTTCACGTATGTCTCTCAATGCAGATCTTGTCAACGCAGGACAAAGATATATAATAAAGGAAAGAATTTGATTAGACTGAAGTGACTGTTTATTCTATAAAAAAGAAAGAGAATGAAAATTTTTCTTTTTTGAATACAAATTACAGATTTAATAATAAAATAAATAAGTTTTTTGGGCATCTAATACACAACGTCATCTAGTCCCAAGCTAAGCAGAGCTTGAGTTGAGGGTACTAGACAACTGATATAAATAGATATATTCTTTTAATAATAATATAATCTTTTTATATTTTTATCCAGTTGTATAAGTTGAAATAAATTAAGAAATAGGAGACCAGGGTGCTTTTTTAAAGAAATAATGCCTACTTGCCTTTCCTGTAAGGAATTAATTAGATTTCTCTCGCGTAGATGTCTGTAAAATAATTTGACTAAAATCGTTTAGTAGTTTTTGCGTGAAATAATTGAGTAAATTCGTTTAGTAGTTAAATAGTAACAAACTTCTAAACATTAATCCTCACCAATTTAGTGTATAATAGGACAAAGTTAAAATAGAGGTACGTACTCTTTCTTCATCTTTTCTAGATGAATTGCTTTTGAAAAATCTGCCCAAAATAGACGTCATTGTGGTTTGACTGGCAAACTTTAATTGTCTTATTTGTATCAAAACTGTTTACGGTAGCAGTATGGTAAGTGGTTTAATTAAGTTAATAACATAGGAGAGTGTGAAAAAATACACTCTTTATTTTGTAACCTTCCATGATTTATATAAGAATCAGTGCACACATTAATACAAAACCGCTCGGCGGGCTTTAGAATACCTACTTAGTTTCTAATCAGAAGTACTTTTTTTACGCGGGGATTGTATTTTAGACCATACTATATGTGGAAAGAGAAAGTGCATGTGTGGGACTCCCGAAGAACCGGTCTATCCACTAAACCTCGCGGCGGCTTACCTGGGCATTTGGGAAGAGCTCCAGGAACGCATCGGCGGCTCCGGATTCCCCCCTGCCATTCCCCATGGCTGAGGTACATCCCGGGGTGACCAGAATCACCACTCATACCGCTCAGTGCAGTAAGAGGTGGAGCATCGACCCGCCTTAGACGCCATCCCCGGCCGCACTGTGGTGTCACCTGACCCGGATCGTTTGCAGCGGTCACATTTACTCGGGAAGTACCTGCACTCGGTCGCTAAGAGGGAACTGAGTTCCGCCTGCCACCACTCCACCATTGCGACTGCAGTAAGGACTCGGTCCAGCACACGGTGGGGGTATGCCCTACCTGGGCGACGCAGCGATACCAGTCGCTTCATGGAAATCTTGATGATTGTTGCGAATTGGACGTCATATTAAACTCATATTACCCGTTTAAAACGTAAACGTGTACTGTACCTTATAAACCAGTTTCAATGTTTATATAATTATATTGTCAATGTAATGTTTTGTATTCCTATAATTCCAACCCTTGCCGGTGTAATTAAAAATATATAATTATGGTAGATTTCCATCACCCGAAACTTATTTAAAATGTATAGCGCGTAATAGTGGGTCTTACTGCCGGTGTGAATGGTATTTTTATTATTTAACATTTTTCTTGTACTTATTTTTCATAGTTGTACTAGTACTTTCTAGAGATAAGATAATTATTTACATAATTAATGACAAATTAATCATTGGGAGAATCTAAGTTCGTATAAGAGAATCTACTTTTAAGGTATATTATTTTCATTTAGAGATATCGTAGAATAAGTAACTTTAAAAGATTTTGAACGATGTTGCCTACTACATCTTCTCTACTCTACTCAGCCTGATGGAAAAAGCATGAGTAGAATCCAAGATTAGAGGTCTCCATACTCATTGAGAATGCAAACAATGCAACACAGAGCTTCTGCATCATTGGGCCTCCGGTCTTGCGCTCACTAACGAAACGTCACATTTGTCATATACATCGTACAGTGTAAGATTTAAATTAATATTCCAGAATATTAATTTAAATCTTACAGTACAGTTACAGTAAATCTTGAGGTTACTCTACCCAGGTAGAGTAACCTCAAGATTTACTATCTAATTAGAATCAAGATCCTCAGTGTCGTTAAATAGGTCTCGGTCTCAGTTCTTTGGGGATAAACGACGTCAGCAGTTTTGTACCATAAGTCATGAGTTTCATTGAAATTCTGTGTGTAATAGCCTCTTAAATATAGTTAGTGAACATCAAATACTGCGTTAAGAAACTGTCCTACTCTTGGTATTACTGTAATTACTACCGGTAATATGTTCAAAACCTATTTCTTTTAATTGCAACTTGGGTTAATTGATTTTCGGTATTGGGCAAGCCTGAATTTTCCAATAAACTGTCTTCTTCGCGCCTTTTTCAAACAGACAGACATAACCAGACATTTATCGCACATGGCCCCAAATCATATGCATGAAAACGTTTAATTGTTTTTTCTGTAAATGCCATGCTAATACAGTAGGACATTCCTGTTACGATCTAGTCTACTGACTAATGAGTAATTTTACTTTGACCTTAATTAATAAAACAAAACTATAATAAGATTGTATTCATTAACACTTTTCTTATTGTCTCTAATTAATTGAGGACACTCTGTTCGTGTGTTTTTATGGTACACCGCACTATAATGGTAGTATTTTGTTCATTTCGCACTGTCACTTAATTTACTCAAAGGGTTTTATCCTTTTAAGTCTACTTATAATATCCATATTATCAAGATACTGCAAAACGTAAAAATATGGAAAACCGAAGGAATGGAAATATTAGTCTATTTAATACAATTTTACTGAAATTATAACAGGTCCAATTTTAAACATTGACTCTATAATCTCAAACTAGCATTGAATCCAAGTTAGGCCCTACTGCAGTTTCCTCTTTTCTTTCTTTAAATCTATTTTATATTTCGGGAGCGTAACACCGGTATCCAAACTGATGGATTCTATTAAATTATTAAAATTGAAGCATTTAAATAACTACTTAGTAAAGCCAAATCTTTCCACGAATTCCTAAGAGATATTGAACGATTTTTTCACAAGAGGATTTGTGATAAAATATGTTTAGTACTACGTAGTACTTGATTGATCCGCATTCCTTTCTTTTTGTTATTAATAAATGAGGGAGAGGGAGTGCGTTTATTCCCATTGGCCAGTGACAACAATTGTTGTGTAACATTCTTAACCAGAACAGAGATCAAGTTGAGTTATTTGATCGCTAGAAACATAAGAAGGAACTTCTTCTTCTTCTTTTGATGATATGGCAACCAGCCGGATCAGCTATTTCTGCCAATGTCAAGTATTTAATGTCTTCAATTCTAAGTCTTCCAAGTCTTCAAGTCTTCGTCGTGATGGAATTAATGATAATAAATATAAAAAAAAAGTGGATGACATGAAATGGGGACCGTCTTTCGCCCCAGAGAATTTTTTTTAAAGTCGACCAATTAATCAAGAAGGAACGTAGCTAGAGGCTAGCGATACGTCAAAAAACCTTATACACCCGTCAGTCGACAGAGCTGCCTTGGAGATTTCCATATCAGAAAACAAAAGGCAAATGTTAAATGACATGCAGTGCTAAAGTAAAAAAAGTAATTTCTTTTCTTTTCCTTTTATATCTATGGTCGTACCCAGGTTGGGGCATGATGGGACGCTTTTGGGTCCGGATGGCGTAAGAAAGCGGTTCCTGGATCCCTCCCTTCTCAGGCGCAGAGTGGCACACCGTGGTGGTTTAGTGGGTAGTCTGGCTGGTGTCAGTCAGGAGTCCCACACGAAGCGAAGCCCCTGTACCCGCAGGGGGGGAGCGAAGTGCGTAAAGGCATTCCACCACGTCAAAAANNNAAAAAAAAAAAAAAAAAATGATGGGACGCTTTCCGGATGGCGTAAGAAAGCGATTCCCGGATCCCTCCCGTCTCAGGCGCAGAGTGGCACACCGTAAGGTTTTAGTCGGTTCGACTCCGACACACTGCTCCGCCACAAGCCCAGGTGGGGTGAAGACTCGAAGGGTAAAAAAAAATGGATGGGACGCTTGCCCCGCCCCAGACCTGGGTCAGTCTGGCCAGAGTCTGGACTCTCACTAGTTTTTTTAAGTAACACGTAGGCGAAACTGAAATATTTTTGTAACTCATAAATAAAACAATTTATTTCTATAATAATATATTTATTGCCCTTGCGAGTGTCGAAATATTGCAGCATATACGCCTGTATCTTTTGATTGGGAACAAGGGACAGTAAATCTGAGTATCTGATATGAATTTTAGCTTGATTCCTCTATGCGTTCCTGAGAAAAAGGGTCTTAACAGACAGACAGACGGACAACAAAGTGATCCTGTAAGAGTTCCGTTTTTGCATTTTTGAGATACGGAACCCTGAAAACATTTTTAGTGTGATCCATGGAACAGGTTCCATTGTAATAAAGGTGTAATTCTGGTGTTCTTATATCGAGAATAGGCTATTTAACAATACTGAAAATACGTTACAAATTGTGGTCATCCTATTAGCTGATCGCTTAATAAAGCATATTTTATTATTATTTATCCTAATTTATGTATATTTTAGGCAAAATAAACGAAAAACAAGCCCTGTCCTGAGAGGAGAGCCGAGCCCAGCAGTGGGACATTATGGGTTGTTGATTGATTGATTGAAACGAAAAACAAATCAATAGTTTTTTGAAGTTTAGTCTGTGACGGAAACGCTTTGTGATTGGTCGAATTATAAGTGACGTCAGTTTTCAGTAAACTTAGAACTTCCCCGACTGATTGTGTTCGCGTTGTTTTTTTTCTAAGTGTTATTTCGATCTTCTAGCTATTTTTGTAACAATTTTCTTACAAGCTTTGATAATCTTATATTTTGTGACATAACTTTTCATTTCGGAACTCAAAATGGACCCAAAATTAGTGCAAGCTGATAACAGTAACCTTCCTATGATGCTTTTATGGTAGCACTTTTCTTCAGAAGTAACGTCGATTTCTATACTGCAGAACTTAAAAATGTAAAAACAGCTGTGTAAGTATTATTTGAGACTAACTTATGTTCCTAATAGTAACAACAATCATTCTGATATTTTGTTAAATTGGATTTTAGGTTACGTTACCTTTACCTCTTTATAATATTAGTATAGATTTAAAATATTAGTATAGAGTTCACTATTTGAAATGGTTTTTGTTTCACAGGTCTGCAAGAGAGTCCTATGGAGATGATGCGATTGGGTATATCCAACTGCATCGGGATAGAGGGATTTGGACAGTTAAGTATAAAATATGCCCAGTGGATAAGGTGCAACAATGCCGTATAACGTAACGCTGATTGTAAACGAGAATGACAACGAAATAATCAGCTATAAGTGCAACCTCAGCTGCTTCAGCTGGAGGATGCAAGCTTGCAGAAGCATTTTTGATGTGGGTTCATCGACATAGTGAAGAAGCTGGATGTATTTCTGTTGAGTATTACTGGAGGAAGTCCACCTTGTCCAGAGTAGGAACTACTTTAAAGTACATTAATGTGGATCAGTTGTCTAAAACAGAAATACCAAAGAGACCGAGTTCATCAATAGTTTACGTCGCTTACACGAATAGAAAGGTTTGGAATTTGTTTGGGGTGCAAGGAAGTTATTATACACGGATGTTCCTTGGAGGGGTGTTCTTTTGCAATAGATATTATGGTTGGAAATGCAGCTGTTCCTTGACGAGTTTGGTTATACAATATAATTTCTTTTTTAAAAAAGTAGTCTTTAGCCAACTAGGAATATAAATAAGCCAAATAATACTTACATCAAAGTTATCTGCACACATAAAAACACTTGAATTCGATACAATGCTATCGGGGACTCTTCGAGATAACTGTAACCACTTTCTTCGTCTTTTACTATTCTTTAGAATAGAAAAAAACAGTTTTTCTGGAGTTATTATAGATGTATTGGTACATTGTGGCACTACACACCATTTATACGACATTTTATCCAATATTTACAAAACAAATAATAAATACGCTTCAGTTGCACTATGTTTATATGACGCCTATTGACACGCCTACTACTACTGCATTTTCAGTGCCGTTTTAAAAATTCATACTTTATTTTCAACTTTCATTAAAAATACAAAAATTATTCTCGAAATATCAATGGGGTGAACTGTATAAGTAGTAATGAATAGTTTAAAATGATTTCCGGATATTAGTCGAATAACCTATTGTGGTCAGGCAACATTAAATTACCTGGGTAAAGTAAATACCTATAACCAGAGTTATGATTGACACTTAAAGCCTCGCTCGGTAATAACCTGTAGGCTGCAGTGCTGTGACTGTACGAAATAAAACACATAAATAAACTTTTCTTCTTATTTATTGATTGTTGTCCTCCCAAAACTCTCGTCAGGTATGTTCGGACTTACAAGGATTATTTTTTCTTGGGCTACTTACAGTACATTACAATTTTTATAAAGAAATCACAATGTGTATACAACGGGCGTCGCCGCCGCCGCTCGACCCGAACACTCGCTCAAAGTAAATTTAATCAGTCGTTTTTTACACATAACTCGAAAACATTTACAAAAAAAAATCGCACGCTACACCAATATCACCCAAGTTCGTTGAGGAAGCGAGAACAAGTCGTGTTTAACGCGTGAACGTTAAAGAGACTGGGGCCCTAGAGCAGGGCCCCTAGGGCGGGGGTCAGTGGGGTGGCGCGCGACAGTGGAACACGTTACAAGAAGCAAAATGCACCTGTGCGTAGTGCGGCGGCGACGACACGCGGCTTCGCTCCACTGCCACGCCACAATATTTATAACGGCCACTCACACCACCTAACTAAAAAACGAAATCAAACGAATAATTAAACTCTTAGCTGACCTGTATAATTACAAATGCGTTACATTCTTATTTAACGATACACTTTTACATATGTATATAATTTATATCACTTATTCTATATTGTTAACGTTACGCTACCTATATTTATAGTGAAGGTCATGAAAATGTTTCCTTCAGTCGTCAATAGTTTTGAATTTTCGAGTAAACGGTACCGTTCCGGACTTCGCTGTGCCCCACACACCTGACGTTATATATAAACTTTACAGTAACGGTACTACTTAATGATATTTACAATACGAAATGAACAAAATGATAATTCAACTACTCGCAACTACCTACTAAACTAACGTGTGTGTCAGCGAAATCCGAAATGAAGCTCAACAAAAATAAACGTATCATAAGTGTGACGCGAATAGGTTAGAGGCGTGACGCGAGCTCAAACATTCCCCTGCCAGCTTCATTCATCAACAGCTTAATACAACGAGGATTCTGTGAAATGCACACACAGTCACGCACACAGGCAAGGCGCACTCACACTGTTACCGATCTATACAAATATTATACAAGTACTAGTAGCTATGTAGCTATGTAATGGACGAAGATGCGCGGATCCTACGCTAGAGCGAGTCGGGTGTACTCAAGTGGCGATGGAAGACTGGATTCAAATACTAACACATATTATTATTATTCGTTACATCTTTTCAATTATATCCAATAAGGTCCGCGGTGTTTCTGCCACTTAATATTATTGTACTGAGGTAATAATTATTATAATTTGTAATATTTTAGCGGCAGTGTAGTTTATGGGAGTCATTGAATTTAGTTCGCATTTGCGCTACGTAGTACGTATCGTCGGTTACCAACGCCAGTCAATGACACAGTTGTATTAAATATAATAAAACAATAAAAGCACGGCAGATTCACGTGCCGCTCTTCATCGTCCGTCTCACGTTTAAATAGAATATCGTACCTACGAGTGCGGACATCATCAGATCCAACTTACTACACTTCATTCGGGTTTTCCCCGCGGCTAAACAAGTGAACATATAAATACACTATACAGAACGTACGGACATAACCGAGATCACACGAAATGCACTATCACGTTCAATCACATCTCGCTTCGATAATTCGTTACTAATTTATAATTTATTAATGTCTGCTAGTTCAGCACTGATTAACACTCGCGAAACGTCAGAGGCTGTGTATACTAACACTACACACTATCACAATGTTATTATCTAGTACCTCTGAAAAATTAACCGGAACGGTGCTACTTCATATACACTTTGTCTAAAATCACTCCGTTCACTTTGTGAGCCCTCGAAATTCCGTAATCTGCACTGGGTAGGGTAGGGTTGGTAAAACCGACGGAAAGCTGATACAACGACAACGCTGGCTCTATGGCGTTTTGTGTAAACAATAGGAAACCCAAACGTTATGGAGGCGAGGCACATAGCATTCGAAGGTAAAGAACGTCTAAACTGTACAAGACAAAAGATGCGAACTTAATAAAAAATATTCTTCTCGGAATCGATTCAGTTCGAAAAAGAAGCATGTCGGAAGTGCAGTATATTTTGTTATGTACAAGGGTGTCGCGATCCGCTCTGGCCCGTCAACGAGGAAGAGTGTCAGCCGGCACGCAGTAGGGGCGGCCGGGAGGGCTGGCACGGGGGCGGCGCTCGTCAGTCCTCGTCCGACAGAGGCTCGTACTGCGCTGACATCAGGGGCGCCGGCTCGGGGGGCGGCGGCGGCGCGGGGCCCGTCGGCCCGTGGGGCCCCGAACTGCCTCCTGTGGAAAGGATACACATAGTATGTCACTCAAATCATTTTTAAATAGAGGTTATTATTAAAACTATGTCTGATTAAGAATACCGAGTGACACTTTGTTTGCGATTAAGCTAACATACTATACAGAACAACAGCACTAAAAAAAAACAAAACAAACAACAACCCATAATGTCCCACTGCTGGGCTCGGGTCTCCTCTCAGGAGAGGGTTAAGGCCATACGTCCCCACGCTGGCCAAGTGCGGTTTGGGGACTGGCAAGAATACTTGTGGCTGCGTAAATCTTGCCGTTGGATGTTTTTTTTTAAGCCGCCCGAAGGCCTCCAACTAAGCTTCACGACTGTTATCGTGTGATAACAACCGGGACCGACTGCTTAACGTGACCTCCGAATCACGGAGACGCTCATGGTAACATGCCACCAGCGGTCACCCATCCAGGTACTGACCGCGCCATCGTTGCTTACCCTCGATGATTGTTTCTAATCACCGAGTGCAACAGCACTGCCCAATACAAACAACATGCCCGACCAGCGTGGTACTGTAGGCCCGAAACCTACTTGCTATAGAAAGGTCTACCGTTGATAATGATGTTGATGAATATATTTCAAAGCTGAGTAAGGAAATAATAACACGACAGAATTAAAAATATGATTAGAGAGGATAGGGTTTACGTACCGTCCGTGCTGTTAGTCGCGACGTTGAGTGCGGAGTAGGGGTATGCGTACTGCGTGGTGGGGAAGGCGATGGGCTTGGTCCGCTCATCTGCGTCACTGCGCATGACCTCCACGATGCGGTTGGTGACGTAATCGAAGGCCGTCAACACCCCACCGCCCGCCCCGCCCACCACCCCGCCTGTACTCGAAGGAACTCCGCCACCACCCACGCAGCTATAACGCCGATTCGTATTGTTTCTATTTACAAAACAATTCGAGAATTAACATAAACAAAATTAAAATATAATTTAACTAAAACCCGCATCTTGACGAATGGGCTATAAGAACCGATCTAAGTGATTGGACTAAAATTTTTACTAAGACACTCATGAACATTTCCAAAGATCAATACTTTAATAAACTCAATAATTATTCAATACAGCAAATGGTCAATTAGGTTTATTTACTCGATTATAGGGATTTGTTTTTTAATTTCGTATAAAACTTATTCTTACAGATTTATAACTCTGATCTGTGTATGCTTATTATAAAGAGAAGACATTGTTTTGAGCAATAATTATGTAAATAAGTCAAGAAACGTACCGGTTGGCGGGATGGTTGTCGGGCGGCGACACAGGCTCCAGATACGGGGCATGCTTAGGCGCGTCTCTTCTCTTCCACTCCTCGTTCGTCGTACTGCTGTTACCGCCCACGTAACCCTCCGAACTCGGTACCGTGAACCTATTACTAACAGACCAACATATCTTAGTATAAATAGGGTTACATTATTACAGTTTAAAAGTAGTAGCAGAAACTGAGGTGGTAATATTACAATCATAATGTTAAAGATCTTAGGCATCATAAAATAAGCAATAGTGATGAATTTACTCACTTATGGTGCAGCATGGAGGTGGTGGGACTGCAGAAGTCCCTAGTGATGATATTGGAAGCGAGATCGCCCAATTTGATGCTGGTGAGTGCGGCATGTTCCTCGCGCTCGCGTTCACGCTCGCGCTCGCGCTCACGCTCGTGCGGGGTAGGGCCACGCCCCGCCGCCACCACAGCGCCCGCTCCGCTCATGCCGCCCGCCCCGCTCATGCCACCCGCTCCACTCATACCACCCGCGACGCCAGTCTGTTCCCGTTCCTGTAATAACAAGCTTCACGTCATGAGTTGGCTCCATACATACAAACTACTCTAAGAGTTACATATAATATGGATGTGTCGGTGTTATTGAATGAAAATTTTATCATGTATAAATTACCGGGTATCGTTGATCAGTACTTTGGCTGATCTGATGCGTGATGATGGCGTCAATAAGAGAAGCGGCAGTGAGGGTTCCTTCGGAAGGTCGAGCGCGACCATCAGCCGCCGCCCCCGCTCCCGCCACTGCCCCCGCTACCGCCGCACTGTTCACGCCCGCTGCGCCTGTCACTGGCACAGATGACACCACCACTCGACTGCAACACACGTGTTCGTTACCACAGGAACCAAACAATAAGTAGTCTCTGATCTAAATAGCAAATGTACTATTAATTACATCAGAAGCCAATGTTTAAAAATATCTATTCCGTATTTTTGTTACATGAATCTGATCAGTCTAAGAAAGAAAGAAGCAAAAGTTTTCGGGTATTGCTATTGTATTGACAATAAAGCCGTCAATTACGTAATATATATATGTAACTAGGTTTCAATGCCTCGCTTTATCAGGAACATTTGCTTATGCCCAACGGTCACAACCGTTCCTTAAGCAATCATTTATTATATGCACTGGTAAAAGAATATAATAAAGCATAAGGTGTATTTCAACACTAATTCTTTATAAAGTGGGTAAACTATATCAGTATTTTATTGAAATATGGGAAACTAATGTCAGTAAAAATTGTCATACCTAGTTTTATCCATGTATTGATCTCTTGCGTGTGGTGTCTGTGCTCGAGGCTTCGTAGGCGTTGTGTAAGTTACAGACTGCATCATGCGTCGATCACCATCCTGAGACGAGACACTCTGTTAACAAATAATAATCAAATTATATAAGCAACTTTTGCACACATATTTGTGTACATTGTCGCAGCAAGCGTAAAATTGAGTGAAGACCGATTGAGTTAAGTAAAACGTATTATAATATTTAAGCTAGAACAGGATCTTGCATAAAGGCTTAATATAAACAAGTATTTTAGACTCTGAATATGATACCAAAGTAATCACGAAGACAAGAAATGAACCCAAACTCGATAAGCTCATCTTTTTCAATCAAGAAATTTGGTATAGCCATCTCCGTCATCAGAAGACTCAAAATAAATATAATCGGACACCGAGATGTGGGCGCTTCTCGTATTCATTCCGAACACACATACTTACATGCAAACAACGCAATATAAATAAAAGTGAGTACTATAAGTGTAACTTACACATGGGTGCATATGATGTCGGTCATGTATGATGGGTGGCTGGTGCTGCGGCGGTTGTTGTGACTGATGCTGTTCCATGGCGTGGCGATCCTGCATCGCTTGGATGGCGCTGCAAAGAAGAAAATATCAACAACCCATAACGTCCCACTGCTGGGCTCGGGTCTCCTCTCAGGAGAGGGTTAAGGCCATACGTCCCCACGCTGGCCAAGTGCGGGTTGGGGACTGGTAAGACAACGTTGTGGCTACGTAATCTTACCGTCGGATGTTTTCAAACTGCCCAAAGGCCTCCAACTAAGCTTCACGACTGTTATCCTATGATAACAACCGGGACCGACTGCTTAACGTGACCTCCGAATCACGGAGACGCTCATGATAACATGCCGCCGTCGTTGCTTACCCTCGGTGATTGTTTCTAAACACCGAGTGCAACTGGGCTATGAGCGCGCGCAAAGAAGAAAACAGTGTTTAAATTTTGACCTCGACTATTTTTATATACATAAAATATAAAAAAACACAAATATGGGTTTTCTGCGACAAAGTTCTAACACTGCACATATAAAATATCTTTTTACAGAAAAAAATATAATATGTTAAGTTTCTGTTACATTCTCGATTTAGAGCTATTGTCTTAGTCAATAATCTTACAGCTATATAAATAAGCAAGTGCAATATTTTTATTGATAATTTATCTAAAGGGACATTTGTTGGACAATAATAACCTTTAGTTTACAAAGCATTTAAGTTATATCACAACTCAGTTTTTACTAATCGTTGGTAATATATTACGCATAAAAAGTTGAAACTTACGATTCTCTCCTTTGTATGTGTATTTGTCTGTCTCTCTCCATGTATTGTTGTTGTTGAGATTGGACTCTTCTATCCATCATCTGTTGACAAGAACACACATTAAACTGCTATTCTATACATCTAATTAGTGAAGTAAAAGTTAAATTTTATTATTGACTCTATATACTTAAATTTAAAATAATTTAATGTAATAATAATACTCACCGGAAATTGTTGTAATTGTTGGAACTGTGGTAACTTTTGTGCCATCGCTATTCTGTAATATAAGTTATGATACCGTTTTAGTACAAAATACTTCTAATAATAACTCAACAATATCGCCGGATTTCAACTGTATTGCACATAAAGGATTATTTTTTTAAGAGTAGCGATCTAAACAAGCTAGGTAAATATAAATAGCATAGTAGTGTAAATGTATTAAAAATTTATATGTCAATGTAATTCATATAGATAAAAATTGTAACAAGAGAAATGTTACCAAGATTCTGGCTGTAGGGTATAAAATTTAGGTGAGTAAGTTGCCCACGATTCTGAACGCACAAGATAAAAATAAATACCTGATGTCGTGAGGTTGGCCATGGTGTTGTTGTTGCTGAGACTTGGGCTCGGGTTTCTGGTCGGGGGCGGAGCCTCTTGGCACCGGCAGAGCGGTCGCCGCAGACGCCACGTCTACTAACGAAGTGAAGGCTTCATGACCTTCATGATTAATAATATAAAATTAATTCATTTATGAAGTTATACTTTGTCTTTGAATTATATTCAGACATTAATTTAATTTCTATTGAGGCGAGGATAAATTTAGGCTCCATAGGAGTTCGAAATAAATAAATTAAATAACAGAGTTGGGTGGAAAAACATTCAAAATAATTCTAACAAAAATGATTAGTTAAAAATGTTTTCTTAAATTTATTTTGCCAGAATATGATTTGCAACTTTACAATCACTAATAGTTCATCAATTTATAAAGAAGCAATTTTTTATTTTTCTATTTTTATATTATATATTATTTTCAATGTTTTCTACTATACTATGCATGTACTCTATATTCTCTTTTATACTCTATCTATTGATTAAACCACATCAACATCCAATCCATATTTTGAAAGATCAATCAGAACAAGAACTGGAAGCGACTTCGTTTTTATAGTCGGTAATGATCATGTACTCTATAATTGCAATGGTCCGATTGGTTGAAATTATATCTACGAGAATATAAGTACGTATGTAACACAGTTGTTTGCAATGAATGTAAAAGATTGAATAACATGAATGAATAAATAAATGCATTTATGAACGATACGAATAAATGAATGAATGAATGAACGATATATATATAAACGTAGAATTATGAACGATTCATTCGTAAATGATGATATGAATGAGATTTATTTTGGTAAGTAAATGTTTTAGAGATATTTTGGCAGGTCGGAAAATGAGTAAAGTGTTGACTTGCCAGGAGGCGGGTGCGGGTAGAGCTGCGGCGTGTGGCGCTGTATGACGGACACGTTGTCGCGGCGGAACTGCGGCGAGGCGGCGCGCTCGCGCTCCCGCCGCGCGCCGCCGTGGCCCATCTGCTGCGACGTGATGAAGTCCGCCATGATGATCTGCCGCTGCTCCAGCCCGCCGTACGGGTTTCGCGTGTACCCTGAGCTCCCGGTCTGAGGAACACGTTTACAGTATAATCTTCTATTTCTATCGTCGATCTATCGTCGGTTTACAAAATCAAACAAACAAACAACAACCCATAATGTCCCACTGCTGGGCTCGGGTCTCCTCTCAGGAGAGGGTTAAGGCCATACGTCCCCACGCTGGCCAAGTGCGGGTTGGGGACTGGCAAGAATACGTTGTGGCTACGTAAATCTTGCCGTTGGATGTTTTTAAGCCGCCCGAAGGCCTCCAACTAAGCTTCACGACTGTTATCGTATGATAACAACCGGGACCGACTGCTTAACGTGACCTCCGAATCACGGAGACGCTCATGGTAACATGCCACCAGCGGTCACCCATCCAGGTACTGACCGCGCCATCGTTGCTTACCCTCGATGATTGTTTCTAATCACCGAGTGCAACTGGGCTATGAGCGCCACGGTTGACAGTTTTCAATAATTACAATGAGAATACTTACAGGTGAAAACGACGGCGACTGCGGTCGAGGCTGGTTGGTCGTATAATACGCTCCTCCAGGACTTCTTCTCTTATTATAGAAATCCATCGCTCTCTTATCCGCTAGATGATGAGTCCCGTGAACAGGAGTACCCGCCGTTATCGACCCTGTCTTCTGTTCGGGAGGGTTTCTTAAAGTTTCAAATCTCGTTTCGACTGGTGTGCCTAAAGTTATGGAACCCTTACTCTGGGCCTGTTTTAAAGGTGGACGTACAGGTTGTGTCATAGGCTTGGGTTTGGAATTATACTGGTTAGGTGATTCTCTTTCGGGCTGCGGTCGATACGATTGATAGTCCGCCGAGTTTCTGTATACCTGTCGCCATATCAAAACACATCAGAATCATTGTAAGCAAAGGAAACGAATTAAATAGGCAGATGTCGTATAAGAGAAGAAAACTTAAAGCAATACGTGGTATTGTAGGCTAAAACCTATGTCCAGCAGTGAACGGTTAAGGGCTGTTGAGAATGTTGTATAAGGAACGTACCGATTTGTTAGGATGCGGGAACGGTTGATCGTGCCGCGGCCTCTTTACGCTAAGGTCTAAGAGCGGCTCGTGTCTATGTTCAGGCCGGTCTGTTCTCTCTGGGCGGTCGGGGCGGGGCTCTATCTGCAGCACCATGACGTCCTTGGTGTCGTTGTTCTGCGCGGGCGGCGTAGGCGCGGCGTGAGCTAGAGGCGTGATGGTGGCCGCGCGTTGAGGGCTGGCGGCTCCCGGCGGCCCACCCACGTGCGAGCTATTCACCACGCTCAATGTCGCTAGAGTTTCTCGCCCACCGGCGCATGACGACGGTAACTGTTAGTAGATTAAATGAAATGAGACACCTATTTGATGACGATCAACATAGTAAAATAAGAATCTTTTTGGCTCCTAAAGTTTTAAGTTAATAATATAATATCCTCATAATTGTTAGAGATCTAATAGAAATATGTATCTGATTATGTAACCACAAACCTTTATCGGATGCGGCTTCATATTGGAATGCTGCGGCTGCGAGTCCCTAGTGAGGCTGATCTCGATAAGGTTGAGCACCACATCTCGGACTGTCTGTGGGGCGTTGGAGGGGCGGGAGGTAGGGGGCGTGGCGCTGGGCGGCGGGCCTGTGCTGCCCCCGCCCCCCGCGCCCACTGCACTCGCCACTGCAGACACGCACACCACGGGGCTGCACGACGATCCACTGCACACTATGGTTGGCACTGATGTTGGAGGTACGCTCTACGGAATAGAACAATAACAATAAGGGAACGTTGTTTAATTTCAGTCCCTACAACTAAAAATATCATTCATTTAAGATTGGGCAGGGATAAGACATCTGCAAAAAATAATTATAATAACAACTTTATTTGTGCGTGTAATATGAGCCAGCGTCTCGGACTCGAAACTACAACAATCACATAGCGGGTAACAAGATGTATCCAGAAACAGCTATTATTAAGATATAGTGTGATTTCAATTACTATCTTAACGTTGAAATGTCCAACAAACCGTGCTACAATAGATACCTTAGCACTGGGGGCGTCATTCTCTTCATCGGCTGTTTCCGTGGCTGATGAGTCATACTCGTCTCTTCTAGGTCTTCTAGGTGCTACGGCGTCTGTTCTAGGTGCAGGTGCAGGAGCCGTGGCGGCAGTATTAGGAGTGGCCGGAGAGCCTCCACTGGCCGTGTCAGTGTCAGCCGAACTTAACGCACTATCTTCGCTAGAACTTAGTCGAGGAACAGACGCTGGCCGATCACCAACCAAAGTATCTAATTGCAGCTTTTTTCTGTCAAGAAACAGGTTTATTAGTAAAGTTTTGAGAATATCCCAGATTGAATCGCCTATAAAGGGATAGTTTCTAGTTATTTCAATTAACTAAAATGAAAGTTACCTATAGGTGAAATAAAACGCCTTCAAGCTAGCGGGTGTTCTTCCAATAACAGTGGCGATTCTATCCCACGCAGTTCCATGGTCTCTCAGTAAGGACCTAAACCTCGCGGCCTCCTCTTCCGTAGGTTCTGATGCTGAGCCACCTTCTACAACGGTCTCTAACCTTCTTGTTATTCTTTTAAAACATGCTAAACAACACTTGCTGAGATCGCTAGGGATTTCTGAAAAAAAAGTAATAAATTAGAAAGAGTAGTAGTAGCGCGTGTTTTACTGAAAGAGTATTAATTACCAAATAATTCAAAGAAGTATTTTTATTCTTCATTACATTATTCTTTAAGCTAACTCGCATTTTGATTCCTTTTGATTTATCTTAAAACTATTCTTAATAACGGAACAAATACATTGAAATATCTTACCAAACTCGTCCATAAGAGGCCTCTTCAGTTCCAATGATAGGTCATGCCATCTGGGAGGTAAGTGCCTCAACCGTTTCGCTCGAACCCTTGGACCGGGACACGTGGGGACCGGACATCGGGTGTACCGAGATCTCACACACCTACAGTGACACGGCTCACAGACTCTTGCTCCCTCAGCGTCTTCTTTGAGACCGTAATGAATAGCTCTTGACCTAGAAACAGTTCTCGTCGCGCCAGCTATGTTGCAAACGGCGCAATTTGATGATGTAGTTACTGTTACCGTGGAGGTGGTGATCGTAGTGCTCAAAGATGGTGTTTCAATGCGTTCTGTTACCGCTGTTGACAAAAACAACGATTGTAAATAATACCTTACGAAATTTCTAGTAAAGTATGTTTCAAAATTGATTTCGAAATTATTTATCACAATTTTATAAAGAATAAATCATAATAATATGTACCATTATTTCTGAACCATAAGAATTTTAAGAGTTTTTTTAAACACTCAGTGCTATGTTACAAATATAAATATTAAGTCTACAAGCTAATGTAAAAATAATAATTGTCACAAAAACTTTATTGCTTACTTTGATGCCTAAGCCCTTACGTTACCACTGCTTTCTACAGATAAGTCAGGAACGTTAATCAATGAACATGTATATCATCCACGTACTTAGGAAAATACAATCTTTAGCTGTGAGCTTTGCAAATCCATACATAAATAATGAAGTCTTCAAGTGAATCAAAGATCACAATAAGTTAAAACATTCGTCTCTCGTTAATAAAAAAAACCTAAAGGCACATGTTAGGTTCGCACCGTTCAGAAAAATACACAAAAATCCAACAAAAATCTAATTTGAATATCGTGCATTATTCAGAGGCTTGCATATTAACCAGTTTTATTCAGAACTAGATAATCCGTAAATCACGACGCGGACTAGGCAAGTACTAGAATATTCAGTGCCCCGCGTTTGGGCGCCAATTTGAAGCGCAAAGCTGATTAGTAAATTTAGTTCCGATACCGATGCCATGTTTGTTTCATTATTTATTCGATGTTTGTTGTACAAATTGAATTATACTACGTAGAACTTACTCAATGTTTGTTTTATGAATGGTTGTAAATGCTAATTAATCTTTTCTGTTTATTCTCACCGCCGCACATATTCTCAGGAATTTTATTTCAGTAATTAATTAATGTTCTAAGTAAATGCCTTTTACTGTGTATACATTTATCCTCTGCTTTATTAAACTTTAAGTCAATAACAACAAACCAACTGTTATAAAAATACAAAAATAAGGTAAAGAACGTAGAAATTTTCTATGTTTAACAATATCCTAACTTATTTTTTTAACAGCAACATATATTTTATCACTTCCACATCAGCGAACTTTCCACCGCGGGAGAGCCACGCTTCGGCATGAATGGCCGGCTCGACCGGAGTGATACCACGGCCTCACAGAAAACCGGTGTGAAACAGTATACCCCAATCCAACGCCCCCTATCCCCCTCACCATCCCCCTTCCCCCCAGGCCGCCATAGTGTGGGTCACCATGCTGCATTGTTCTTTTTCGCATTGAGGATGGTGGCCACCACTCTTGGATTCTGCTCATGCTTTCCATCAGGCGAGGCAGAGTCATTTTGGCAGCTTAAATATAANAAAAAAAAAAAAAGAACTGATTCTCCGTGCGGTATCGGTTATTTTAGTTCTCTACACCGAGAAGAAACACCCAATATCACACGGCCGATCGTACACCTGCAACCATTTTTTGCAAGACTTATAACCTAGATTACATACAACCTGTAGTTTTATGTTAAACTATAACTACGCCAGAAAATCTAAATAAGCATACTGAATGCAAAGTTCTAGCTTGTGCGAGGCGGTGGGCGCTAAATTGCATCCGTATAAGTTAAATAATTCACTATTATGCTTGCGGCACAGATTTGCGAACAAAGTTATAAGAACTT
This sequence comes from Hyphantria cunea, assembly GCA_003709505.1. Taxonomy (NCBI): domain Eukaryota; kingdom Metazoa; phylum Arthropoda; class Insecta; order Lepidoptera; family Erebidae; genus Hyphantria; species Hyphantria cunea. Next base: position 365,810 of record PKRV01000459.1, on the reverse strand, counting down.
GTATTTGCAATGTACTAAAAGTAATTTATTAATTACTAAGGGTGTTTAAAGATGTTTTGTTGATAGTCGTCCTTTTAAAAAAAGTTTATTGTTGTGTGCGCATATGACAGTTTCAATAGAAGAGCTACACTGTCTGTATAGATCCATCTGCACGTTATTTTCTTCTTTATATTTTACATATTTCGTGTTTCGCTACTAAACGTTGTGTAGTTACTACTAAACTTTAATATTAAAATTGAAGAAAATCGTATCAGTTTCCTGTTTAATGACACTTATTGAAACCCTTCCGCAATCAATAACAAACACGTTTTGTAAAAAATTACACTGGTCTCTAAGATTTATCGCCATTTCATCAAAACGTTGAGCAAACGTTTGAATTTAATAAAACGGCGAACAGCTATCCAATTAGCACTTGTGCAAATACCAGTAATTGACTAGATTAACCGACACTGCACTGTCAGTTAAACTTGCAGACTTCAAGATGTTTGGTACCGTTTAACACTTAGTCAGTCTTAGATTGTAGGAATGAAACCACCTATTTATATCATCTCAAATATTTCCTTTCTAACTTAAAGGCCTTTGATAAAGTTCTGTTTCTTTACACGCTGAAAGAGATAGTGAAGCTTTCGAAACATTTGAAGGATTATCAAACTTTAAAGATTGTAAATAAGAATTTAGCTGCCTTCCTTAACTGCAATACTATATTTTAGTAGCTGATAAGTTGTTTTTATATCAATAATAATAACCTCACATTTCTCACATACGGCTGTCTCGCCCCAGTTAATCATTACATCTCAAACTAGTCATATCCTGTACTGTGATGATCAGACTACTGACAATCATACTTAAATGTTTCTAAATCCATTCATATCACAGATAAATTACAAGACAGATCCCGTAAAATAAAGGTAATTAAGTGTTTACACAATAGAACCGATAGCACAATTGCCACAAATTACTAACATATTCAAAAGGTGTTGCTCCTTTATAAAGTAATCTCTAATAGTGCAAAAACATTTAAACCAAGTCATCATCATCCATGTTAAGTAGTGTGCGGGTAAAACAAAATATTACTTTAGTAATATATAAAATATACGTAACAGCAACATTTAGTTAGCACGGGCGGGCAATCCGTGGAACGGGATGTCACCTATGTTTGCGTTCCGATATTCCTCGAAGCGTGAGACTATAACGAGCTCGGCTATCCGTGTTTATTTGCTGTGCAAATTTACAGACATTTTGTAGATTAAATGCCTGTGTACGCAACATACGACTGTGTTGATTTTTATTTGTTATTACTTGGGATATACTTGTACATTATTTTATATAATTATATAATATTGACAAGCTGCCAATTTTTTTAAGAGAGGATGAGAGGCTTTTTTTATATATTTATGTTTAATAGATATATAAATAAGAAACGAATTTAAGCTCAGCCTTTTCCTTTAAAAATTTCACGCAAGTTTTACCATAGAATAGGAAACAAAACAGTTTAGAAGTCTAGGTAGATCAAAATCAGGCCCTTTAAAAATGTGCATTACTGCCTCTAGTAGATCGAAGCCCATCGGCGTCGTCTCCTATCATAAAATTTTTATACGTATGTAGTCAACCCATACCTGGCTCCTACCATTGCATTCTTTCTATGTACCCAAAACCAGCATAGCATACCCATTTCAATTTTCGTCACTGTATCCTATTTTTGTATTAACTTCATTACCTAAAGGGTTCTTCAAATTAATAATATCGGCATTATATTTGCTACTTCCATTATTGTGGGCGCTTGAGTCAAAATATCAGCATTTAAATGCGACTTATGAGAAAATACAATTAGTTCTTGTAATCTTGAACCAATTAAATATTTTTAGATTTTATGTTTTTTTCTTGTAATTCCCGAGTGAAGACAAAGCACAGTTCGTATGGACCGTTTAATCTGTTAATGTTACATAAGGCAAGTTCGCCGCACGTCCCCGCTGCGCGATTTACAATTCTGTGTGTGTGCAGTGACAGGGTTTATGCTGTCAACCCTGCATGGGATTATATTGTCATACATATTTGGTGATGCATGTTAGGATTAACTCACGTTTCGATCACATTACACTCAATTACCTAAGTAAATTTGTTAAAAACTGAAATATAGTGTTGTTACATTAGTAACAATACATACGCGTTATAAAATATATTCAGACATGATCTTAAACTAAAATTTCCTTAAACTTTATATGCAAAAATGTAACCCAACGTGGATCGTAATCAGATAAAACATTTTGCTAAGTGAAACAGAAAAAAAATCTTTAAAAAAATTAAGGAATACTTTATTTTTCATCAATTAGTCGTAATAATTAGTCATGGCATTAAAAAAAAGTATAGATATCAGACAGAAAAAAAGAAAAGATGACGTTTTACAAAGTCAATGCTGTCAGTGTCAAGGGACCGGTAAGTGTATTAACTGTTTGCGAAGTCACAGATACTCGTCTGAATAGTCGCTATTACCCAGGGACGACTCGTAGAATGAAGCTTAATATTTCACTTTGTAAATACCAATCCCAAGTGATATGGGTTTGAGGTTCGGAGCTTCACAAGCTCGTTTATCGGTTAAAAGTCGCATCTTAAAAAAATCATATCAAAAAAAATATTTTGTCTGGACGTACGGGACAAATAAAAAATATATCCTAGCACAACTAAGACCTTTCAATTTACGGGCTATTAATATTTTTTAGCTTAAAAATTGCAATTCTTATTCCAAAGTAACTAATTGCTAAAGATGTAAAAAGTCATCCATCTAAAAATAATAAAACAAGGCGTATAAATAAAATAAAATTTCCCCATAAATAAAAATCAAACTGCGGAAAATTCGTAATCCACAACCCTAGTACGGGTATATAAAGCGGTATCGCGCGAGAAGGCTCGCAGTCGTAAAACGACGGCGGGCGAACATGTTGTCTCTGTACCGCGCATGGCTTGGGCCGAGTCCGTGCGTAGCGAGGCCCGCTCCACCACCCGGAGCCCACAGACCTGTACCGCGACGAGCTCGAGCTCCATCACCATCTGTATCACCGCCACCACCATCCCCTTCGTCAACGACCTCAAGTGAACTTGACGTGGAACGTATAGAAGCACCTGAACCACCAAAGCGTGAAACCAACACTGTCTTTGACATTGCCTCCTGTGATGGGCCTGTGCGATTTAGTCGGGTCCTTAACGTCGCTTGGCGAGAAAATTCCCCGGAACGCAACTGGTCTTGCAGGCATCGTAAATCTCAAACCAGAACCACTCTACACTACTACCCTTGCAAAACTTGCGGTTCGAAGTTTCCTTCATATTATTTTGTCCACAAACATCGCAAGAGCTGCCATGCCGAAGAAAGTGCTTCGGAACCGAGCGTGCCGGAAGAACCGGAGCCTTCGACATCTACAGCCAAATGAATGAGTTGTGCAGTAGTGAATTCGTACATATCAGTATTATTAGTGATGGTTAAGCGAGCTTAAATTAGTTTATAATGTGTTTGGTTCAACTGTAACATTGTTAAATATATGTTTTAACTTTTAAGAGTTTTTGTGTTTTATTTCAACTTCGGGTTTTAATTGTGGGTGGCTCTTTGAAGTTTTGAAATGATTGAGATGAAGTCTTCATAATATTTGGTCATAGTTTCGTTTAATAAACAAAATGTGTTCAAGGTTTTAAATTAAAATCATCCTAACAAATTCTAACCAATAATGTAAGTAGAATTTATAATATAGGTAAACATTGGCTTAAAGTTCAAACTTTCATTTTAAATGAACCCCAGTAAGTAATATGACTGTCCTCCTATTAGTATAAAATTGAATTAGTTCGAACATTTGGTCAAATAAATAACTTTTACCTGATACAAATTTTACTGTGTTCTCAATTTCGGGTTGTTCAAGGTTGAGTTTGAATTTGAGTACAATAATGTTACAAATTTAAACTCACCAGTCTCGGGCGTGGGCGGTGGCTGTGTTGGCGCTGGCGGCTGGGCTGGTTGCGGAGTAGGCGACGCACTTCCTCCCGTTGACACAATGGATAGACTTGATACATTAGAGATGCTAGTCATAGCCGGAACCGTTAGTGTTGACGCTGGCGAGCCCGCCACGACTACTATCGTAGGAGCAGTTGATGTTAGACAAGTTGATGTCGATTGTGACGTTGTTGATGTTGTCGGCGCCGGTGACGAATTCTGTTGTAATTGTAAGATAATATAATTATGTAAACTCTAATTTAAAGTTGGCGTTGGATTAATTTCTAAAAAGTTTGTTAGTTACCAAATAAACTAAGATTTCGAGAATTTGACATTCTCTTATACAACCAAAACTTAAAGCGTTTTTTTTAAAGTTACTATAAATATAAACAAAAAATTGTGGGGCTAGACGGCATTTAGTAGCACTTATATACAAATAATTAAAAAAAAAAACTTTAAATTATTACCATAACAGGGGTTATAGTGACAAGTGTAACCTCCTGCGAGGTCACTGGTGGTAGAGGAACCTCTGAAGTAGGTGGCGTTGGCGTAGATGTAGGACTTGCAACACTCATCAGCGTACCCGCAACCGCTACGGGCGCTGGCGGTGCTGACGATGCCGGTGGTGGCGATGGGGGTAGCGGAGGCGTTCGTATTAACTCCGATCTGAGAACAAAGAGTATCGACATAAGTTTATTACGATAGATATCGCAGAACCTAACAAAGATACAATTATTTTAAATACTAAATGTGTATTTAACCGCAATTAAAGACACGAAATGTGCCTAAATTAATTGCCCATCGAAGTTCACAAAACTGCCTAAACTGAAATTATTTGAATTGAAAGAGAAAAATAAGCAAGATGGCCTATGGCCATAGGCCAGAAGTCGAAAAAATGTAACTTATGCGTGTTTGTTATAGTTATCTACATTTGCACCAAGCCCGGTTTGATAGATTTACGCCTGTAATAATTACGAATGGAATAATTTAGCTTAATTTATTTAATTTATTGGAGTAAAAATTTCTTTCACTGTTCTGTAACATTGTTAAATATATGAGCATTTTTTGATAGGAGGAAATCTTATGGGTTCACGTCACCGACATGCTAATGTTAATTGTTCATAGTTTTCACTTATATCGGCAGTGTCTATGACTGTCATTTTTTTATTTATTTATCATTATTGCATACATACATGTTATAACAGAAAACACAAAATGAGTTACAAAATGTTTAAATGTAACAATTAATATGATAACCGCATCAAATTACGAACTAATTATGAAACCAAAACAATCAGAGCGTAGGCCGTCGAGCGGGTTGGATCGCGGGGGTTATAGCAAACATAATTATCTCAATTTACCTCTCTTTTAATTACCAACTATGTGCCTCGCAGGTTGGGGTTGGTAGTCACACATTTGTGATTAACAGGGGGTGAAGGATTCAATTAATCAGTTAGTACCAACTTCAAAGTGATTCAAGTTATACCGGTCATTATTTTATGCGTTTTTTTGACTAGCTTTAAAATTAGGCATATAGTTATGACTATTTAAAGCGCAGATTCTCGCATGTGATATGTGTTTTAAATCTATAATTTAGGTAACCTATCAAAGTTAGTAATATCAGATATTTCATAAAAATACGTCTAAAGAAACTGTAATAATGCTTAGCTCAGCAAATTTTAAGTTGCTTTTAAATCAAAGCTCACAGTTTTTTTATAAAAATACAGCATCTGTAAGCTAACAAAACAGTGCGCTAAAACCGCAATTCGTTAACAGTTAGCACAGTCGGTTAGTATTTGAACATCATTAAAATTTGGCCAATTAATACTAGGCTGGGGTGGTAATTATCCGCACCCCTTCGCCCTCTCGCTGGACAAACACTGAGCGAATATAAACCCGACAATCAAATTAAGCTCATCTCTCGAATAGTACACGCCATACTAAATTCAACACAATTCCTTTTTTTGGGTAATTGTTTTACATATAATGTAACTTCGGACTTTTCATTACTATGTGTTATAAGTAAAAAAATACCGTTTTCTTAACAAAATATCTCATAATCATTCATATATCTAAGTAGATATGAATTCTACTCTACTGTTAAGACGTATGTTTTTCAGTTATCGACATTTTAATAGAAAATTAGTTTTAAAAGATATCTAATATATAAAATTTAATTTCTCGCAAAATCTTCTCTAAACGCCTGAACACGATTCGCAGCGCAGCTTTTCATTTCTAAAGAGTTTGATTACTTGTAAATTTTATATATCTACGGGACATTTTAATTAAAAATATTTACCATTAATTACAAACTGATATAGAGTTACAGAATCTTATAAATAGCCAATAAACCATTGTATTCAATAAAATATCAATCACAGAATCAAACGGATGCCGAAAGAGAGACTTTTTATACCGCCCCACTTTTCAGCGGTTATGTATTTCGTTTTCTCAATTGCTAGATGCTTTTAATTAAGCCAATTAGAAAGATGGGCTGGCCCCGTGTTTGCGTAAAAATCTAAACAAGCCGTGTCGAGAGAAACGGCTGTTAGTGATGTGCTGATTTTATCGACGTCGAATATACATATAACTGTTATATCTAATATACACCGTTAACATGACATGACTTATTAAAAAAGGGAGAAGTAATTCCGAGCATGAGCATTTAAATATTTAACCTACCAAAAAGAAACAAAAGAAACAGCGAGTTACCAATTAGTTTCTATAATTTAATATAAGTTTACATATAACTAAGATTGCATAATATTCTACAGTATTCATACATCCCAAAGACACTGGAGAACATTTGATTTTTTAGAAAACACCAAAGTTCGAGCGAAAGAGGTAAATACGGTGAGCATCGATAATAGTATCGTTTCGTTTAGTTTCCCATCGCGTATGCTGATTGGATCCGGGGCTGATTCCCGAGGGAGTTTTGTGCAAATAATCACTGGAGTGATTGTCAACACACGCACACAACACACGGGCCCATTATTATTACATATTTTTCTTTTATTACTTTACCTAACGCCCCCTGGAGTGGGGTCTCCAGCGAATACTTGAAAATAAGAATTGTGGCTTTTCTGACAACCCTAAGGATAAAAAAGATTTTATTTTTTAACGAACGTTTGTAGGTGTAGAAAAGTTTCACCCCCTTTCATACTCTGATCTGTTGGCATGTAAACAGTGAATAGTCGATAACAGTTTCAACTGACCCACTCACTGAGTGAGAGTAATATCTCAGTGAGTGGTTTTAACTAGCACCGAATATTAGTAATGAACGACAAAGATTGGATAGCCTTTACGAAAGCCGAATTATCACATGAGATAATACGACCACAAGCAGAAAACTATTCCTAGTAACTATAAGATAATGGATATAATTTATGGTTTATGACAATACCTTGGATGTAACAATTTTACACGTAAGTTTGAAATTCTGGTAATCAACCAGGATACGTCGCATTTTGCCGAAGGTACTCTTAAAGTTTTAAAGAATAAAATTTCATCTGACTTTACTGAAACTAGAATAAAAATTGATCTATACAAACCGAAATGAACTTAAAAACACTTGATCAACTTTGCTGAATCGATGAAACACAAGTCTTTTCAATTCCCCATTGCAAAGGAAGGAAAGAACTAAAATAAAAATACATGAATTTTAAACGAATAATCTGGTCGATGAAAAATTGAGTTATTCTCATTGTCTGAAGCTCATAAAAGTGAGTGCTGGAGCAAACATCGACTTACAGGGACGAACTCGACCTCTAAGTCTATTCAAAAGGACGTATATATATTTCATACTACTGGTATATCGGATCGAATGCGCAATAAATATTTTTTATTATAATTACTAATCACTACAATAATGTGAAAAGATTTTGTATTTACTATATTGTTCAGAATAGGTACCTATTTATTTAATCGTGACAAAATTGTAGTTATTGTGTCAGTGTTAATGGAATTTTCTTCTACAGACTTGTAGCTTTTAACATTGATTTTGATATAGCTTTCTATTTTGGCTTTTCTTTATTTATTGTATAGAAATAAAGAACGATTGATCTTGTTATTAATACAAAAGACTCTATAAATCTAAAATCTAATTCCAACCCTGTCCATCCACAAAAGTAGAGGGTAGAAAACGAATCTTTGCTCGAACAATACGTCTTTTTAGATAGGAATTTTCGGGATTTTTATACAAATTAGATTTGGGAATTAAGTATCTCCGACAGACTACTGAATTTTTAATATTTCCATTAGATATTCAACTGTGATAATATAATTATATTGAAAACTCTATCAATATATTAGTAGGCTAAGCCGAGATCACAAGGCCAATTTAATATAAGCAGATATATGTGTATAAAAGAGATTCAGTAACTTAAAAATTAATGAAAGTTCAATAAATAAAGGAAAAAGTGATATAAAATAAAATTATTGCAATAATAGTCATTAAGTGACTAGAAAGGAAGTACTTGATTGCTATATTTTTATTTAAATGTTTAATTAAGTGAAACTGTGCGAGAGACTGGTCATAAATTTTGTCATTTAAGTTTGTACTTATGGGACTTAGAAATGAGCAATGAATGGTCTAGTCAAGAGATTTGAACTAAACGAGGCATTAATAAGATCTAGATCATTTTGAGCCTCTTCAGCGAGTTAATCAACATTATTTCCAAAATAAAACAAGCTAGTATCATCAGCATAGAGCGAAAGATCTCCCTTAAGATTAAGTTTGCTTATATCATTTATGTATATTAAAAATAAAAGGGGCTCTAAAATGGAGCCCTGGAGGACCCCATAGGTAATAGAATGTAGGGCACTTTGGTATTCTCCTATTTTAACAACCTGAGAGCGACCCGCGAGATATGACTGAAAGATTTCATGAGCCTTTCCCATAATACCTGATATTGAGTGGAATACCGATAGCACCAAGCTTATCCAAAAGAATTTCGTGATTGACCGTATCGAATGCTTTTATTAAATCGATGAAAATGCCCAGCCCTACATTTTTTCGTCTATACTATTTTTTATTATAGTAGTTAAATCAGTTATACATAATTTTCTCAAATATCTTCTAAATCACGGGAAGCACAGATACTGGCCGATAGTTACCAGGATCCGCCCTGGAACCTGCTTTATAAATTGATGTTACTTTGGCAACTTCTAAGCTATCTGGAAATTGACCTAACTCAAAACAACCATTTATGCATAGGGCTAATTTAGAATGAATTCGGTTCTTAATGTATTTTATTGATTTCTTATTTATATTACCAATGCCTGAACTAGTATTACTATTAAGCTATCTATTACCTTTAAGATTTCACTACCTGTAGCCGGTTGTAACGAGTCTAAGGTGTTTTCTGTAGGTTTGTTTATGTCTTTTGCCACAGTACAAGCATAAGCATCAGGATAAGTAGTCTGTATTGATTTAGCCAACACTGCACTAATTGTTGCAAAAAATTCATTAAAATATTCACAAATTCAATTTCCGCCTGACAAATTCACATCACCTTTCGTCAGCTTGGTTGGTATAGAATTTTCTCTATGTATATTATGTGCCAGAGTATCAATTAAGTGCCACATCTTCTTTGGATCGTTTCTGCAGTATGAGAATTTCTTATGATAATATTCAGCCTTCATTTTTTGAATTTCTTCACAGACCATTTTAGCAGAGTCATTCATATGACGTAAATCATAGTTGAAATCACCGATAACGAGAGCCCTATGGTGCCGGTGTAACTAATTTGAAAGCTCATCAAGAAAAGGCTTGTCACTTGTTCGACCAGGCTTACACACTGCTCCAATGTCGATTGAAACTTTCGAGGTGTATCCAAAGAAATTGATTGTCTCCCTGAGAAACTTCTTCAATATAAAAATGTTTGAGTCTCTTAAGGACAAACACAGAAACACCACCGCCAACATTACAAGTTCTTATTAATATAAAAAGGGCTGGGAATAGCTCACCTTAAGAACTGCCCTTTGAGCTCTTTCTAGTTTTACCAAGTTAGATTTACAGGCGCCACCCCATACCGTGATACAATAAGATAGTATTGGTTGACATAGGGCCATATAAACCATTTTATTTACTTTTTTATCCGCCACGTTACGCAATCTTAATCTAATCAATTTAAAAATACTTATCAGTTTATGAGTTCTAGAGGTAAGAAGATCTAAATGTTGTTTCGAGCTCAACTATCCACCACGACACCAAGATATCTGATAGTAACAATGCTGTCCAGATGAACACAGGAGCAATAGTGGAACACTTGACAGGACAGGGCTGTCGTGGCCAAAGGTTCAAGCAGATTATGTGGAATCTTTTTCAATGCGAAAGGCAAATGTTTAGTTTTGGATATGTTTAGTGTTAAGCCAATGTTTCTAAGCCAGGAACACACCGCATTAAAAACCGTCTGAGCAAGTGCATAAGTCTCTTCCCAAGTGTTTCCATCTGATATCAAAGCGTGTCATCAGCGAATGTTACAATTTTGCCATTTTTAAGTTGAAAGTTACAGAGATCATTAATATAAGAAAGGAAAAGTATAGGTCCTGTGGAAGTGCTAGACCTGACCCCATACTGTGTTGTTAATAACACGTTTTTAGTTTCAAGATATTCAATTAGTCGTTTATTAATTAGCTTTTCTGCTACTTTTGATAAAGTGGGAAGAATGGAAATAGGCCTATAATTATTGACAAGTGCTCTGTTACCACTCTTGTAGATAGGAATCACATCACCAAGTTTAAGTTCTTTAGGAAACATACCTCTGTTGAACATCAGATCACAAATCTATATCAAACAAGTAGAACTTGTAACGTGAGTCAAGTAAATCCTAAAATGAATCTCACAAGATATCTGTTGTTGAATTTCCTCAAAATAATGCTTATTTCAACAGTGTTATAACTCTTAAGACAATGAACTGCAATAAGTGCTCATTCACTAAGAGCACATTACGTGTACAAACAGGGAACAGTCTCTCAGTCAAAAAGCGGGGGTGCAAAAAATACCCCGGGCTGCCGTCTCTCTCCAGCAATCGGTGAATAATTCATTCGTGGAGCCGCTCAATGTTGACATTGTGTAATTAAAAAGCCCGGCTCCACGGAATCGTACGTACCTAACTGTATAGATATTGAAAGAAAAATTATGATGGATGTAGTGTATTTCGTTTTGTGTCATCTAAGTTTTATATTGGTTCATGTACCAAGTTGGATATTGATTCCTGTTACTATTATTATTATCTTATATGATTGTATAGGTAGTTTCCTAGTAGGTTACATAAAAAAACAGCTAAGATAGTAAACAAAGATAGGACATAAAAATAACAGAAAGCGTGTGTCAGCTCCGACGCATGACTGGGGTTTACATCACGCCAACCGAGGTCCATGGCTTAGAACAAAATAATATTATAAAAATTAGAAAAGTTTCATACATGATTAATGCTTTCGATTTTAAAATCATAACTACGGTGTATCTGAATATCGAAGACGGGAGACGGGTATGCGAAGCACTAGTTAGTAAGTTTTTATGCTTATTCCTTTTCTAATTTCTTGTATTACTATTAAAAACATCGATATCAGACTCCCTAAAACCATTGGTTGAAATCCCAGTCTACATTTTATGGTAAGTTTTTTAAAACGAATCCTAGATGGATGGGTGGCTTATCGTTCCTGAAACCCCCTGCATACTAAAATGATAATCTTGTAATATAATATATATCTATACTGATTAATTAGACAATTGTACACACCTAAATACACGTTTATTTAAACTTGCTATGTAACACATAGGAATGTTCCCAAATAGATTACTATAGATTACTAGTTTTCCTGAACGAGCTGGTATAGATAACAAACGAACTTTACCTTTAGTAAGGTTTGTGCGCAACACAAGAAATTTGACAACAAAACATTGAACATTATTCTATAGCACTTCTACACCAAACACATAAAACAAGGTTATTTAAATCACTAAGTAATTAATACTCTTTTGAACTACCTTGAAAATGTATCTTCAAATTTAAATTTTCTTGTTTTAGACTTTTTAACTATATGTAACAGAGAAGAACATATATGTAAAAGAGATATTAGGTATTACCATCTTAATACCTAATATTTATTTATTTACTAATATTTATTTAATTGAATTAAAATCAGCAAGTTTAGACAGCAATCGTGTATCAACATTTTATGTTTATACTTCGTTCGATACTTTAACCTAACTCTAAAATACTAATAAAGTTTGTTCAATCTTGTTTGAATGGTAGGAAAATTTCAAATATCTTTTGCGGCAACATTTTCTAAACACACTGTCAGATTCACTTTAATTTTATATTCTCCCATTCTAAATTTTATATTATGTATATTTATATATGTATAATTGTAAAAATATGTATTTTAACGCTTATTTATTATATTAGTATTACTTATTGTATATTTATATATATTTCCTTTTTAAATTACAGTTACTTCTGTGCATCTACCATGGCTAACTCTGCATCGCCCTAAGGTCGACTGGCAGAAAATGCCTACGGCATTGAGTCCGCCTTTGCCAATTTTGTGCATAAAGATTTAAATAAATAAATTTTTCGAGTTATTTCACAATATCCATACTATTATTGACATAATTATTTTGTAGACCTAATTATCAGTTTTTTACTCATTATGATTACATCATTTAACTTCAGTAAAAAGTAATTATTACCATTCCATGCAATTGACGCAAGCCAATTTGTAGTTGACAAGTTGGAAAATTGACCCTGAGCAAAATAACAACGAAATTAATAGAGTAAACGTATTAGATGGGTGCACTTCAAGTTATATCTAATATAGTAGTGTCATTTCACACTCAGATAATTACTATTTACCGAAAGTTATATTTATAATGTTTTATCAACTCAAGAATGCAAGTAACATGGCAAATACAGGCCTCTAACAGAGCCAAAGTCAATGATAAGGAAACACGGTCACGTCAGTGTTACACAGACTAGAATTAAAACTAAGTAATAACAATAATAACATCCGCACACATATCACTCACGGCCCTATGATCCCAAACTAAGTAATGACTTTCATAGTAGCTATTCCGGTGATAAACGTAGGTACTTTATATATTTCTAAATACATACAAATTATAGATAATATACACCCAGACACAAAACAAATGATCTTGTTCATTTCATGTCTACACAAAAATTTGTCGTGAGTCGGAATCGAACTCGACCTCGACCATTGGTTTAGTAGTCAAGTTCACTAACGACTAGACAAACAGACTCGTCAAGTTTATCTAATCTTCCTGATCTTTTGACCACAAGTTTTTCTACGGTTATAACATGTAACCTTGAAGCATTAATTCAATCGTTTCATCGTCAAGTGTTTTATAATAAAGAATTTTAAATATTTTCAAAATGACTCAGTTACTTTCGATCCTACCAAAAAATTAAAACAAATCTTATATAAAAAAAACCGTTTCTTGTTATTAAGGCAGTGCATGGACGAAACTCTTCACATACAAAAAGCCACAGTAATAAACTTACGTTTGTGGATGCGCAGGCGCTGCAGGTGGTATAGGTATGCAAGGTACCGCAACCACGTCAGCCCCTGGCTGCATGTTGAGACCTCCGTCCTCCATGTTCTGTTCCTTGTTCTCTACTCGCACTGAGGTACCTGTCGACAAGTATAATATTAATACATCTAAAAAATAAAACCCAATATAAATACCGGCACGTAACTAGGTCTAGATTCTTTAGATGCGCAGGAGTCGTTTTTAGGTCCTTTTGGGTGATAGAGGGATGCGGAGATTGTATTAGCACTGTTCCGAACAAGCCATTGGAGCGTCCGTCGACTACACTTCGATTTTCTACGCGCGAATCTGCACCTTACCCCCACTACGCCGAAATCTGGCCAAGTTACGTGCCGGCGTCTATATTTTTTGTTGTGTGTCAGTATCACCATCCTTCTCTTTTCAACCGACTTAAGGAGCATACACCTTCCATGTGTAAGCAACGGAGAGATCTATGTCCAGACTGCGGTAGGCTGATGATGATGAAGAGCAAACTACGAATAACAACAGCACCACAAAGGAAAAAATCTTGAAACAAACCGTATAACAACCCCTCTTGCAAGCGTGGTATAGTAGGCACAAGACTTTCTTTTAGTTTCTTTCTAAGGAGAAGTGTTTTGTTCAGGAGATGACTTGTATAGACTGTTGATGATATACTTTTTAGCTAATATTCGAAATACAATACTACAGGTTTGAGTATTCCTTGTAAACTGAAATAATAAATGATATGAAACAAGGAAAATATTGCGAGTTGTAAACCAATAGGCATTTTAATATTTGACCAGAAAGTAGGCACCTATGTTTTTGTTGTAAGTATGTACTACCTACATTGCATCAAATCCTATATTATATTTACACCAACTGTTAGTACTACTGATTATATATATTGTGTTTTGTCCCTATATTATTCATCTCTATTGAACTCATTTACATTAACAAACTTATCCCAACATTTTTCACATTTAGAAATTATTATTTCTTAGAAAATTAATCACTTTTAGGTATGTTAAATAAACGTGTCATACTGCAATATTCATATTCATACAACACTAACATACTTGCAGTTTGCTCTGATCGGAATGCGTAGTACCTTTAATAATCGAATACTGCAATTCAAATATTCTGTTAAATTCAATGTAATTGTATTGATATAAATTGAATTACAATTTTTAACCGGTTCTATAAAACATTAAACAGTATAGCGGTAGTAGCAATGGTAGCTTACAATAATATCCTATTAAAGCGAATATTAGTAGTTTATATAGATCATAACTATAGTTCAGTTATTCTCTAATAGGCGTGTGACAGTAATCAAGAACCACTAAAATTATGTATGTATCTGACGAACGAGATTAATAGTTAATTACCAAAAATAAAAATTCGAAAAACAGCAATCCGCCATGTTAAGTTGAACACCAATCGTAGCGAGTTACGTCACATATGTATAAAGTTGACTTTGCTCAGATATAATCGCCGATCACTTTACTGTTTAAAATAGCTATCTATAATTGTCACTGGTTGACAAATGGTGACGTCGCGTCTGTCACAAACAGACGCCATGACACTACCGTGCGTTATGGCGAGAATTTTAAAATTTAAATTGCAATTTTTTCCTACTAAAACTTTGTTTTGTAGAAATATAACTGTTTTTCATAATAGGAGATACTTTCGAACTTCATAAAACGGTTTTTCCAAATTAGTCACTATGGCTATTATGGACCATCTAGTCAATTGCTGGTAATTAGTTTTAACCAGGCGTCCACGTTTCACAATTCCAGAAACTTCTTTTTTAAATTTGACCAAAAGTGTACTTATTACCTTAATAGTTAGACAATAACTGCATATTATTTAAGAACAATTTACAGAATATCTGGCATGCAGAGTAGGCGGGTCCCTTATCAATGTTTATTGTGCTATTACAATAACTATACATTTGTTGCTTATAAGAGAGATATAGTTTTATTTGTGCTCCAAAAATGACTGAATAGTCTTTTTGGTATAATAATGTACATGTAGGTAAATACATACTTCATACTATCCATATTAATATTCATCAATCATCATCAACAACCCAAACAATCTCAGGAGAAAGTTAAGGCCATTCGTCCCCACGCTGGCCAAGTGCGGGTTGGAGACTGGCAAGAATATGTTGTGGCTACGTATCTTGCCGTTGGATGTTTTTAAGCCGCCGCTCCAAATTACGAAGACGCTCAAGGTAACATGCCACCAGCGGTCATCCATCCAGATATTGACCGCGCCATCGTTGCCTAACTTCGGCGATTGTCTCTAATCACCGAGTGCAACTGGGCTATGAGCGCCTCATATTAATATTAGAAATTCAGAAGTACGCTTTTACGGCTAAACAGCTGCACCGATTTCAATATAATTTGGCATGGAGATAGTCTGATATATACGCAGGCCAAAACAAGTATCGTTATATAGGGATAATAGATTCTAGTTCTTCTATTTGAAATAAATAAATCCATTTGTCAATTCATTTATCAAATTGTCAAAAGTCAATACATTTGTAGTTGTATCAGTAATTCTACGAATCCTTAAACTAGTTTATTTGATATTTGAGCCTAACCCTGCGACCGTTGCAACCTCGTTGTGACCCCCGCGGGCAGTTCAGGCTCCTGCTGAGTCCGCGGGGGATTTCGCGCAGACCGTCGTTGTCGAGGTTTGCGGAGAAGTTGCTTGTAGTTTTCCGCCTTTTTTGATAGGTAATAAAATCTGGACAGAGAAATTGTTATCTTTATATGCAAAATAATTAATACTGACACTAGTACAAATATCTGGACTGACATAACAAAATATTGGTAAAGTATAATGTATTCATTTGCACCACTCATTCAAAGGTATATGGGCTTGGATATTGAAAGCCTTTCCTAAGCTTCCATTATATACATTATCTTGTCTATTATATATTATATATATTAGGCTATAAATATTGGGGAGAGGCGAGTAATTTCCCCCTCAGCTAGAATATTTCTCAAATTCCTAGCTGGCTACTTTTACATCAGTACAGAAAACATTATAAATGCTTTCAGACATAGGACTGCAAAATAAATAGAGTTGGTATGGACTTCATTCAAGTAAAGTGACAAACGTACCTAACACAATCTCGAACGCTTTTTCGAGGTAGAAATGAGGCAATTTGCCCAAAGTTTTTTGGGTGTTGAAGGTATTTCTCGCGAAAGAGTTCCCGTTCCGCCTGCGACCACACGTTGCGTAGTTGTAGCTCCTTGTGTTCTGCCTCCATATCCATACATCGTCCTGTTTTATAACAACATTAATTTATATGCATGTACATTCAATTTCACTAACTAATAATTTATTTTTTGGTTTTGTTTTTTTTTGTTTTTTATATGTATTGTCCTGCCAAAATGCCTACTCTGCCTGATGGAAAGCATAAGCAGAATTAGACAGACCGCACGTAATATGTTACTTTATGTTGATTTTCTGTACGAGGTTAGTAACCGCCCCGGTTGAGTCGGCCCAACCGTGCTGAAATCAACGAGGCTCTACTACCTTGCTTAGAAGACATTCACTTAAGTTGTTTAGACAATCGAAAAAATGGTTCAAAGGCTATTTGCATTATAACACAATTTAAGAGATAAAGGTTACTGATTTGTACATATACGTTTATTTGACATATTTGTCTCTATCCAAGACTTGTAAAATCTGTGTGAGTATATCCAGGACTTTAACAGCAAGTGGCGAAACTGGCCCGAAGTTTGGAGTTTTACGCACACACTTGTTTACTATAATATCTCTTGCTTAGTTGGCTGATCTCCGTTGAGACTGGCCCCCTTGGCCTAAATTAGCTAGGAGTACACCATCATCAAGGTAAAATATATAAAGTTCGGTTTTCGATTTCGTTGATGCCTTTTCAGTACTAGAAAAACACTTACTGTTGGTATCGATGTATACGGGCGTGGTATCGTTAGGGTCTCGCAGTAGAGGTGGCACGACGGTGAGTGAACGCATCTTCTTGTCTTCATGTTCCTGCTCGTGTAGACCATCCGCGATCTCTTCCAACTCAGCCTCGGACTTAACTCGGGCGCCGAGTCGGTTAAATCGCTCCCGTTCTTCGCGCTGCTTTCGTAACTCTGGAAACACCTGCGGAGGAGATAACACATATTAATATATAAACATATATATATATATATATATATATCACGAGGTCGTGTAATAGAGATAAAACTTTTTTTAAAGGAACTAATCCCTTCCACTCGTCAACACTGTAACTCCTCTACACCACGAATGACCAAAATCAACAGCAAAGACACACGAGCACATCGATCTATGACAATCGCGAAGTATCAGGAACAAATAATTGCTTGGAACACTCAAAGAATTAAACAGAAAAGAATTGCAAGAGTTGAAAGTGTAACAAATCCACTTCTTTTCTGAGCAAAGCGGGAAACAAAATGTTATAAAATATGATGGAATCCTAAGTGAACTATTTTTGAGAGAGAGATTTGATGCAGCCAATTATTATAATACAGTGCAAATAATACTACAAAGACAATTAAAATACAATAAGATTGTATTTACACCACCCAATGGCTGATTGGTAGAAAATATATTGTATGTCGGCCGATGTACATAAATACATAAAATTGGAATGACAAAATTAACAATACCTACTTCCATATCTGGGAATATTAACTATCGTAATGACCCTACATTAATATAATTATTTTAATTTATTAACGTTATTATTATCAGCAGCTATTGAAGAACCTTCTAACATTCCAAAAATATATTTATTTATATACATAATCATTATTTAAATTTTCTTACTTAAGTATCACACTGTATCTGTAAGTTCTCATTTCAGATGAATATGTGGGCTAAAAATATTGATATAGTAAAATTTCAGAATTTGAACCTCTTAAAAACTAAAAATATTACTAATTTTCGGATAACGTACCTTTTCAAAAAATTCTCTATTTCTTGCATCTTTTGCTTTTCTCTTCTGTCCCTGTTCTATCCGTTCTACTCTTTTTAACCACTCTGTTGCACTTCTGCTGTATGCTTCTGCTAATGCGTCCTCCCGCTGCAAACACACAATATCAATAAAAGATACTGTTTTTACGTAATACTGACTTTTCAATTTTACAGGTACTTTAATAAACTTGATTAGGTTTGATGCGATTTAGTAAATTGTTGAATAGGAGTAAACGCTATTTTCACCAATTAAGTATACAATAGGGGTATGATGATGAGTAACAAATAACCACTAAAACTATTTATTTATCTGATGAAATGGGGTTCATATAGTATAAAAACCGTATTTATTTTCATATTTAGAGCGATATTAATAATTGATACACAAAATTAAAACTACAAAATACAGTAATCCTCCATGTCAAGTTGAACATCAATCAGAGCGAGTTACGTCACGTATGTTTAAGGGTCCTTTTGTTTTTAAGAGCTATAAATGACACTGGTTGACAAATGGTGACGTCGCATCTGCGACGTGACCTCACAAACGAACGCCATGACACCACTGAGTGAATTTTAAACTTAAAATTCGTAATTTGTTCCTTCTAACACATTATTTTTAGCAGAAATATAACTGTTTTTGTCAAAAGTAGATACTTCCAAATATCATAAAATAATTTTTCAAAATTAGTCAACGTGAATAAGAGAGGATTATATTATGTTCATGTTGGGGATTCTATAACAAATAAATAAACTGGGTATTTTATTGACAATATCCTCTGTAATATACCTATACTAAAATCTATACCGGCTAGGCTAATAAATCAACATATTTAAATAAATGGCTTTAAAAATACTTTTTAATGAGAATGCAGTACCTTTAAGATGACACCGAGAAAAGTAAATAATATGATAATACCCATACTCAAAATTAAACAACTTATTTAGTAATTCAATCTAATACATAAAACAAATAAAACTACAAAAACAAACCTTTTCTGCCACTAGTTTTAAGTTTCGTATGTGTTCGGCGAGCCGTCTTCTGAAAGTTCTATGTCGCCTTATGTTTTCGTGATATATTTCTGTGTCTTGTGGCTGATTGTACAATGGGTAGAGAACGGGCGGGCCCAGGTGTGACAACACTCCGTGTGCTGATGTCGACTAAACAAACGAACACAACAAATTATTAAAACATATATATATATACATATACATGCATTTTCATAAGGATTTGTTCACATTTAAGCGTTTATGCTACATAGACTGAATTGTTTTGTACTGGAACCAGACCAGAGCAACTAAAAATCGGTAATCGGTGTTTTTACATTTGTGTGTAAAATGATATTTAAGCTATATGTGGTCAAGTCCTTATATCTAAATATCAACACATTTCTACAAAATAAACTAAAAATACGGCAAATGATATAAATAAAATCCCATCAACTTTTTTTGAAAATACAACTTGTTATCCAAACTACTTAGCATGCTTCAATTCATAAAATAATTCATAATTAAATAGATAAATTTCGATATAAATAAATATAAACAAATAAACATAGTACTTATAATAGTTTATTAAAACAAATTATAAATACCGTTTGCCGCTTATTATCCATGCTGATCTGGGGACGAAAAAAAACATAATGTATCAGATATTTTTTTTAAATATTTTATACAGACATAAGCATAAGAACACAATTAAAACATATTTTATTTATATTTGTATTTCTTATTTAAATCACATTTTGAGTTTTAGCTGATCAAAATATCGATCATTTTATTTTGAAACAAAAGCTGGCTGCTGTCAGATACACTTTGAAATACGCAAGATCAGTGCCTGATCTTCCTAGTACCGTTGATACACATATATTTAATAATAGTTATACATATTTAAACATCTTCATACTTATTAATTGCATAGTCTAGAGCTAATTTCATCACCAAAGACTTTTTTGGCTCTCTATAATTATTTCAATTATGTCTTGGTTGATTTGTTTTTTAAGTTTGCAGTATTAACATACATATTATCACTACCATTTCCCATGTACTATTGGCATTGAAACCTCTTTTTTTACTTTGAAGTCTATATGTTTATAGGAAGGCACCATACTAGTCCTTTAATACCAGAATATTATATGAGTTGTGCATTGCTGATACACTATGTAATTTTAGATCCCATATGGACATAAACTACGGATGAATATAGTCAGTATTGACATATTTCTCTTATTATTTACTTTAATCAAGGTCACGGGGTATATATCTCACTGTTTAAGAGGGAGTCTAAAAATGGCAAGTAGAATAATTTGATAGCTTCTCGTGTCTAAAAGAATCGCTACCTGATCTCATTACTTTTCTATAAATTGTCTTGATCTCTATAAAGTCTATATCTTATGTAAAGTTAACTTATTTTCCTTACTTTCCTATATAAAAGAGTCTAAAGTTAATGATAATGATAATATAATCAAATTCAATATTCACTGACTTAATGGGTAAATAGGTTGCAAAATCATTACATTGTAAAAATGAGCGATCACGTTCGTGTGCCTGCCAAAGCAACTACTCTGTTTGATGGAAGGAATAAGCAGAATCCAAGAGTGGTTGTCACCATACTGATTACGAATGTAGACAACGCAACAATGCAGCATGGCGATCCACACCATGAGGGTGATGCTTCTAGTCTCTAGCATCATATCTAAGGCACAGAGGGGTCTCAATGTTTTAAGACATTATCACTCGCTAACCAGGCTAAGATTACTTAATTGTACAATGTGTTTACCTAGTGACCTTCATACAATTGATATTACTATATTATATGCTATTATATATATACTTGGGACAGATCTTATCACCAAGCGACCAAATGTCCAAAGAAATTGATAAAAGAATCGCTACTGGGTGGAAAAAATTTTGGGCCATGAAAGAAATAATGAAAAGCAAGGAATTCAGCATCAAGATCAAGAAAAGAACTTTTGATACATGCACTCTTCCCTGCATCACATATGGCTGTGAAACCTGGGCTTTGACAAAAATTCTAAGGGAAAAACTTGCAAAGTGTCAACGAGCCATGGAAAGGAGCATACTAGGGCTAAAGTTAAAAGATAAAGTAAGGAATATAGAAATCAGACGCAAAACTAAGCTAACAGACATCCTAAAACATATTGACCAACTAAAATGGAGATGGACTGGGCACATGCTCCGTAATGAACATGAAAAATGGAGCAAGCAAGTAACATTCTGGTATCCAAGAGACGGATCAAGGAGCAGAGGTCGCAAAGTGAGAAGATGGGAAGATGATCTAAAACTAACTCTAGGTCCCCTTTGGCTAAGAATTGCAACTGATAGGAAACAGTGGAAGACGTTGGAGGAGGCCTATGCCGTAAGGCTCACCATTTATTATTATGATTAGAATACGAGATATTAAAGAAAATTTGTGAAATTTCGGTATAAAAGGCTTATTATTATTATTATTATATTATATGCTAACTCCTAAAAGTAATTTTTTTCCGCCCTGGAATGTAAGTCATAAGATATTTTTAATATTTAGTTATGGTACATGAAGGGTTAAAATATTATCAGAAAGTGTTATTTAAACTATTATTCTATATCGTCTCTAATAGCACGCTAGCCAGACTGGTTAGTTAGCACAGGGTTTGTGTTAAGTTTTACTTATCTTTGCAGTGATTGGCCTGCATAGTTTGCACTTAAGTTCTTTCCTTCGCAATGCAAAGGATGAATATAGTATATCATCTCATAAACAGTATTAGCCAAAATACAAGTCCAGATTTATGATATGAACCTTTTTCCTATTTTCAGCGTAGATGCTCTGTGCTAAGCTTCTATGTCTTGGTTGGACCTCCTCGGGTTCCTCAGCGCGGGCTGGCTTCGACGCTGTCTGTTCAAGTTCTTCTTGCTTTTTCTTTAGGTTTGAGAGAGTAGATTCTGATAACGCCATTTCACGGTCCACCTGTGAACGCGAAAAAGAAACATTAAATTTTGCAAAATCTTTATGGTGTTTATACCTAAGAACTCTTATTAAGTACTGTGATTTTTGTTATTCATGCTCAAATAACTGACCAAAATTTAAAGGATATTAGAACACAAGAAAGGTGGTGTTTTCAAGTATGTACAATAAGATACTTAATTTTTTACTAGATTTTATAACTAATTATTTTTTTTCTGACTGCAGGGTATGTATTACGTTAGTTTTTTCCATTATTATGTATTACGTTAGCTTTTTCCATTATAATGTATTAATTCTAAACACCATCAACAATTTTTTACGACTGGTGATGACCATTATCTCTTTGCTTATCCATTATATCCATAAAGTTTTCAACAAAAACTGTTTTTCCTTAATTTCTATGCAATGGTTATCTATCATATTAAATTGTCGTAGTTCGTGATATCACTTTGAAGTAATATAATGATAACCACTTTAACATACATAATTGTGTTTAAAAGAACCATATCGGTTATTTTGACGTCCCAACCACGTCAAATTAGGCGCCAATACATAAGTCTACAACAAAATAAATCTGGTTGGCTTTGAAATAATGTCCAATATGATATTTGATCTTTGTACCTTGGATATTTGTTGTAATAAGTCATCCTTAGTAGTTCTGAAGTTCTGGTCCTCAATGGTCGGTTCCGAAGGCGGGTTTGGAGACAGGACCTCAACTGTGTTATATGCGTTCACCGGCTCCTGAAATTGAAGGAAAAAGGTATTCAAGAAAAATGGTATTATAATTCATACAGTCAAATATTAGCAACGTGCTTTTTCGATGCTGATGCGGATTCCAGCAAAATATATGTCAGTTGAAGAATTAATGTCATAGCAGTTTAAACTGTTGCGTTCACCTTTAAATTATACTGTCTACTTTAATTTCACTTAAACTTTGTGAAATTTAGATCACTAATGAGACAGAGACATTCTTGGTATCGTCCATTTTAAGAACATGAATATATTCCTAACATACCACTATCTATTTAAAGTAGTTTATCTTTTCTCATTTCATGAACATGGTTAAATTTCCGTCATCGATCGGTTGTTAATGCTTTTACTTATGCTTTATTTTTTAACTAACCAAAATGTCAAAAAAGTTATGTGATAACTGTCAAAGAATATCGCGATGTCTATACCAGGAGCGGAATGCAGTAAATGCGAGCGTTGGTTCACCTGAACAGCAAGTGTACAGGTCTGACGAATAAACAAATCGCTGCAGTCAAAGCTGCACCCAGCCTGGAATAGACTTGTTTACATTGCCAGAGTAAGATGCCAAGAAGGAATTCGTCAATCAACATACCGAGTGACGACGATTACAAGGATGAAGATAACCTGGTGGAAGTAAACTCAAAAAAATTACTTGGTGACATAACTAAGGAAGTTGAGAGGGCGATAAGAAAAGAGATGAGGGAGTTAAACCAAGCCCTAGACTTTCAGAGTTCACAAATGGATGAAGCAATAGAGTGCATTGAGGTGTTCAAGAATACCATCAAGGACTTGGAACAAAAAAAAACACGGCCCTTTCTAACAAAAATGACAATCTAGAAATTCGCATAGGAGTCATGGAACAGCGTATGCAAGAGCTTGAGCAGGAAAGGTTGCAGAATTTCTTAGCAATATTTAACGTGCCTACTGAAACAAATGAAGAGGTGAACAAGATATTTTAAAACCTAGCAACGGCAATCGATCAAACAAAGGAAGGAATCAAGATTACCAAACGGCTGCAAAGTCGCAAAGATTTACCATCCAAAATAACGGTAGAACTACGCGATGCAAACACCCAGGAAAAATGGATCATGGAGTCAAAAAAAATTAAACTCTGTGTAGGAGACATCTAACCCTCGCGCAAAAATACCAAAGATGCAATATACGTTAGAGAAGCTATGACGCAGACAAATAAGTAACTACTGTGGAATGCCAAACAAGAGCTTAAATTTAAACAAAACTTGAAATATGTATGGTTTAAAAAGGTATATTTAAAGGTAAGAAAAGATGACAATGAAAAGATCTATACTATCAGAAATATGGCAGATATTCAAGCATTAATCAACATAAAAAAATCGTAATATCCACTTTATCTATTATATCTAATATATTTTGTGTTTTAAATTTATGAATATGGTTAATGGTCTTAATACAAACGATATCATTAAATTGACTTTACAAAATATTGAGGTTTACACAGTCGTGTGTAAACCTCAATATTTTTTTAAATCAAATACCTAAATCTCATGTCAGTCTGCTCTGTATGCATATAAACATAAGATCTACTATCAAAAACTTTCACGCTCTCGAACAGTGCATATATACCTCAAAAAAGATGTGGATGTTATTATACTGTCAGAAGCGAACATTTCTGAGTCTTTAAGCTATTTTTATAACTTAAAGGGTTATCAAATGTTTACAAGCTTGAGAGGTGGACGAAAGGGTGTATATTATTGTGCGTAAAAAACACACACAAAATCACTTAAAAAAACACAAAACCTATTATTTTGAAAGCGTATTTTGTACCGTCACCACTCGGTCCAACTACAACGCAGGTTTGGGTGCTATTTATCGGCCATCGAGTCAGAGTAAACATTTTTTTATCAGTGAGCTACAGACTACAGTCAAACTCTTTTCAAATAACTGTGATTTATATCTGTTGGGTGATATCAACATAGATCTAAAACACTGTAATCCTGTAATGCATTCATATAACACCGTAATGCACAGTGCAGTTCTTCTGTGTGGGATCACGGCATACACAAGAATAGAAATTTGTAAAGATATATTAAGTAAAACATGTATAGACCATATATATTTGCACGTCGGCAATCGGTACAACATTGGCCAAACACCGCGCTGTAATACTTGCTTGTGTCGGCGCACCAATACAGGATGTACCAATTTATAAATTGTATTGATAACAAAAAGGTTATTGAACTGCTAACAAAAGTCAACTGGAATGAGGGGTGCGAGTTTTCATGCCTAGTAAGGATTATATTTTTATTGAAAATCATTTTAAAGATTGGTATTCAAAACCAACTTATAAAATCAAACCGAACTAACACTTAGATCAATAATAATGTAATTAATTAATTATAGGGACCAAAAGTTTGTGAAATGGATTAAAGATCCAAATAACCTGAACCTTAGGAACGACTGTAATAAAGCCAGAAAATTTGCTAATAAAATATTACAAAAGACCAAAAATCTAAATCTCAAAACAGAAATAACCCAGAACAGACACAATCCACGATATCAATGGCAATTGTATCACAGGTAGAATAAAGCAGTCTATTAATACCGTCTTAACAAATGCCTTCATCAATAATGATGATAATGATGAATGAAGTAAGCAAGATGTTGCCAATCACTTCGCACAAACATTTACTGATAATGTTAAAAAAATAGCACCCAAATGTTCTAGCCCACTTTTGCACAAATCCACTTATATAAAAGCAGTAAATGTTTCAATAAGATATAGACCTGCGACACATAAATATATAAAATCAATCATAAAATCATCGAACGCTAAAAAATAACCTGGTTTTGACAGTATAGGGGCATGGGACGAATTAAAAAAGTCTGCAGTAAAATAATTGGTATAATTACCAACTTAATAATAATAAACAAAAGCGTATACAGAGGCATATATCCTGATGCACTAGAAACGGGTATAGTTAGACCTATACATAAAAAGGCACCCGTGCTGAGTATTCGAACTATAGACCAATTACTATACTGCCACTAGCAGATAAACTGATTAAAAAGTACATAATCAAAGAAATGTATGAATTTTACAGACAAAACAGCATCCTCTCCGTCAAATCAATACGGTTTTCAACCAGGAAAAAATACAACTCAACACCGTAGTAAATTCACATATAGCATATATGACCACCTTGACCATAAGCGACATGTGTTGGTGGTGTTTATAGACTACAGCAGTGCTTTTAATACGCTCAATCATTCTATACTATTAGGCAGTCTCGAACAATGTGATATCAATAGCCACCTTCTGGAGTGGTGTGGTTATTATGTTAAAAATAGAAATTTCGTGGTTAGTGTAGATGGCGTTGATAGCGGCCTAACAGAAGTGACAAATGGCACGGACCAGGGATCAGTGTTAGGACCGCTGCACTTCCTGACATGCGTCCATAACTTATAAAACCTAACAACGAAATGTAATATATACCAATTCGCAAAGTGATGTACATCAGCTCGAGTCAAAATATAGAATTCACGAAACCAACTATAATCGCACACAAGCACGAATGTCTTCATGAAACTAATAAAAGCATGCCTAACGGATGCGCATGTGATTTTATCGATGTAGTAGATCAGTAAAAGTATCTTGGTCTGATAATGGATAGTCGAATGTCATGGAAAAGCCATATAAACCTGGTTTGTGATAAACTTACCTAGCCAAAATACCTCTCGTATTTTGGCTAAGTTCTCTCTGATAAAGAGAAAAATACCCGATCAAATACGACTACAACCGTATTCAGCTCTGGTTGAATCGATAATCGGTTATGGTTAAACGTATAAGACCCATCTTGACTTAATTTATGCACTTCAAACGAGGTTGCTAAAAGAAATAGAAGGCCAGAATATTAAAAAAAATTAAAAATAACTACCATGCCTTGTTTGGGTTTTGTAGAGTGATTACCCATCCATGTCAAGATTATACACGTTACTAAATGAAGAAAATTTTAATGAACATCTAAAATAAGAAAATACAACAATAATACGGTTCAAACACTTCATTTTTTTAAAAAACTGCTCAGTTTTGCTGAAATACAAACAGTTACAGTAAAAGAAAATTGGGATATGTCATTCCATTTCTGATTAATGAATTACAAATGGCACAGAAGGATCAACTATCTCCTAAAAATCTTAAAAGTAAATTAAAGCGGTATTTCTTGCAAAATATATATGTAACTATGTCTTGAGTTTATGTGCATGCGCATTGCAGATATTTCAATATTCCCACCTTTATTTTCACAGTCCTCTTCATTGTTCAGTATGCTTATAAGGTGTATAAAAATCACGTTGCATAACGTGTTAAATGTCTCTGCATAAAAGAATATTGTGATCGGATCATCGAGCGCCGGTCGGCAACGATCATGTTCGGTGCCGGTGATGAGCGCGTTTTGGTAGGGTAGTAGATTAACATAAATATCAATAACTACCGTCTCTAATTTATAATTAATTGTGCATATCCCTATTGAGTTCTAGAATATTGTTTATATTGTTTTATATGATGAAGTATTTGAGATTTACATATGTTTTGGTGATGAAATTGATGCACGGAAATGAGTGAGTTTGTGGCATCTTACATGTAATTAAGTGTGTACTTTATATTGTTTCAATAAATAAATAAAAAAACATTTCTTTGCAGAAAATAGCGTCAGCTAACCCATGCAAATCAATTACGTAGTACTAACCCTAGTATCAACCCTAAGCGGTTGGTGGTGTGACATCTGCGTCCTATCCGCAGTAAGTCGTATCTTCTTGAAGGGAGGTGGATCTGCAGGGGGTGGATGGTGTGCTGCGGGCGCGGGTGGCGGTAGGTATGCGCCGCCAAGCAGTGAGACGCGGGCGCCGCCACCGCGGTACTCGCCGGCTGTTCCTGCGCCCACCGCACCGACGCCCACGCCTCCAACCGCGCCACCACCGCGCACGTAACTGCTGTCCCTGAAAAGAACAAAAAGGAAGAGTTAAAAGGGTTCACCTGTCATACTTCAATCTCCTCTCAAATACATTTAAAAGATGATGAAATATTAAGTCACATTAAAGGCGAAAGCTTAACATTCTGTTAATCTTTTAATCAATCTGTTCCAATTTAAGAAGGTATTAAAGTTATTCAATCGAATGGATTAGGTAAGACTATACACTGACAAGTATCAAAAGTTTAGAAGCTGTACTCAAATTCACAATATTGACCTGAGGTAAGGATTGACGAAAGCGAGAAAGATTTGCGCGGCCTATGTAGAGACCATCGCCCGTGCTGTCATCCGCATAACAATTAATGCCGCTAATTTGCAACATGTCATTGATGTGGAGGAGAAACAAAGTGGGTGATAGCACACAGCCTTGCGGAACACCAGCATTTACAGATAAGGAGGCAGAGCACTCACCGTTGACTACGACCTTTATGCTTCCATTCGCATAATTTCTCGGGAAGCCCATAGGAAGGGAACTTCAAAAAAAGCGCTTTGCGCCAGACCCGATCGAAGGACTTCGCAATGTCCAAACTAAATGGGCAAGCTTCCCCATTAGTCATAATCGCCTGTGCCCAGCGACGTGTAGGTAGGTATAGGAATACCAGAAGATCACCAGCTGATCGACCCTAAAGGAAACCGTACTGCTGGTCACTAAGCAGATGATGACCCTCTAAGTACCGCAGTTGATAGTTAATGATGGACTCCATTATTATGAAGAAGAGGAAAGTTATGGCTATCGGCCTGTAGTAGGACGGATTTGAGCGATCGCCATTTTTAGGGATCGTGTGTACCAATGCTGTCTTCCATGATGTCAGGACTCCGCCAGAAGAGTTGGAGAGCCGAAAAAGATGCGTTAAAACCGGTGCTAAAGCTAGAGCGCACATTTTCAATACACTAGGAGTGGATATCAA
The DNA here is from genome assembly GCA_003709505.1 of Hyphantria cunea. Classification (NCBI taxonomy): domain Eukaryota; kingdom Metazoa; phylum Arthropoda; class Insecta; order Lepidoptera; family Erebidae; genus Hyphantria; species Hyphantria cunea. The sequence goes on along the minus strand of PKRV01000459.1, from coordinate 336,700 downwards.
GGGATAGACGTGCTAAACGCACTGAGCGTTGGTGGTACTGAATATCCAGCATACGGCTCTCGCACCGCGGTGTGGTGGGCGGCTTCTACTTCCCGTCATCTAAGGTCGAGTTAGATGCAAAGTGCTTGACCAGAAGATAGCTTTCTCCTTTGCGTCAGAGACCAAGGAATTATTACCTATGTGAAATATGAATGTAAAATATATAAATTTTGTTCATCGAGAGGAAGAATAGCTTTTCATACCTTGTTACAAAATAATCACAGATGTCGCACGCCTTGCTTAGTAACAGCACTGTAAGCCTGATTCATATATCTATTACGTAAAATTCTCGTGTCAAGTAGTTAGTTGCTCACCATCAGCGAAACCATTACAGGAATTATATGTTTAGGTTAATAATGATCGTATTTCAAAGTCATTTCACTGCTTTTTGTACCTGAATAATTGTTAATAATTTTAATTTACTGTCGTGTCTATATTTTGACGTTGTCATTATGTGGTGTTAGTTTTTATAGAATTGAATCAAAGACACCCATAAGAGAGAAAAGAAACAAATATAGCCACTCTGTATACTTCCAAAAATAAACAACTAAGGAAGCACAAGCGTTTCCACCCACCACCCACCCCATTTCTGCATAATCCTAACCAACAAACGAGTAAGAAGAATAATTCATGCAAAGTATAATTTATTGTGGATATTGCTTTTATAATTAGATTTATAATAATATATTATTAGATCTAAAGCGAAGAGCTGCCGTCATCCCAGACGCCAGCTCCTCGCTCTAGATATGTTGCCATATGCGTGGACATATATTTATAACTTAAGCTGTAGCTTAAGTTATAAACCTTATAATAGCTTTTTAGAATTGTAATGTCTGTGTGTACACAGACATTACAATTCTTTAAAGCTATTATTAATTATCAGTGTTAGGGATATTAACATACATTTGTAAACGATTTAAATGATTTTATTTAATTTTTTGTAAAAACACTCTTCAAGTTATTAATCTTGTCACTGTGTTTTCATATTCAAGCTGAGTTTCGCAATACTTACTGTAGTCTGTACTATAAAATAAGAAGTTTAAAAGGAAAAAAAACAGAATTACCTGTACTTTACAAATTTTTTTAGATAAAAATTTAAAGACTAACCCCCTTAAACACCTGCGTGTTGTGGTCTTGCAGATTTTAGACCATAATAACGTTACATAATAATTATGATAGTGAAGTCATCGAAACAATTTAACTGAAAGTTAACCATCGTCACATCAATGTCAATGTCATGTTACCCGTGCTCACTTCCGCAAAACATTATCATAAGAATTAATCAATGTCTATAACTAAAACTTTCACCAAACGTTAAACACATGACGTAATAAAATATGGCTGACTTAAAAATAATGTGTAGGTATTGTTTGTAATCCACCGTTGATCGCATGCCACGGTGAAGGAAAGGCCAAGGTTAAACGGTGGAGGGAGGGGGTAACATAGGGCCGCAACACTAAAATAACAAAGCAGCTGATAAAAGAGTCGATATACAGTAGATAGGTACTACCTATTACAGATAGGTACTAACTAGATAGATATCTAAGTAACAAATTAATATCAACACCAAAATTATATGAAATGATTCTCAGAATCGTTATTCTTAACGTCAATATTACAGTACTCCTATCTTCTTCAAAATGAATATATACATTAAACAAATAATGACGTTATGACTAGGAGGCTTATTGGTAGCTACGTAAAAAAATCATTCAAAATTTATTTACATTAAATACACAAGATAAAGATTATAATAACATCGATCCCCTATATTTACAGTAATAATAATTATCTACAGCTAGTCCCCATTTGATTATCTATATTACATTCTGGTTCTGACATTTAGCTGCAGTGTTGGCAGCCCTGTCGGTGCGTCGAATGTTTATTTTTTTATTATTATTCCGCTCGCATCGCGGCCGCTCCACGTGGTGGCCAACGTGGCGCGCTAAATACAGACGCGGCCGTATTGTCGCGTATCGCCATGCCGCGGTTACGTCATGCATTCTATAACCTTAGCTTACTTTTATCATAGGATGTGATGCGTTCTGCCAGGATGTCATTCATGTTCATGGCTAAAACTTATTTATCGACTTATGAAATTTCTACTTTTGAAGAGGTTATTTGCTCTCGAAAAATTCAGATTCAGAAAAACAGGTTTATTAGTTGCGTTTGTGTGCGGCTGATTCTCGTGTCAAACAAAGACTTCACACAACGTGGCCTCCTTCTTTGTAAAATGATGACATGGCAACCTGAAGTAGCCGACAAATACCTACACGTAGTGGCCATTCGTAAATGATGGATGATTGTTAGGAGAACCTTACATGCCTACGTACAAGTGATAAAGTTCATATTACACCAAATGGAGTACCTATCTAATCAGTTTTTGACTTGTTATAATTCATATGTCTGGTGGACAATGATAAATTACCAAAACTGTTGTGAAAGCGTGATAAAATAGTCGAAACACGTATTTCTAATTGTATGAAATTATTTTTGGAATGATTTCGAGATGATTGTGCATGGTATACTTCGCGTGTTGTTATTTTTTAGCTTTGAAAAATAATAATCTGCAGGAGTGGAACTGATTCATTATTTGATATTTCCCACGTTTTTATTGAGTTTCTACTTGTATTGGTACTAGTTTTGTATACATTAAAAATATGTACCTATACAAACATCATAATACTTAGTATAGTACTATATGTGTCTGTTTGTAATATTAAAATATCCGCTTTTTGCTTAATGCATATGTATGTATGTATATACACGGAACATATATTAAAAAAGCAATTTTTCTGTCTGGGTGTTTGTTTGTTTGTTCCGGCTAACCTCTGGAAAGGCTTGACCGGTTTTGACGGGACTTTCACATGCAGATAGCTTCTTTTATTATTATTTTATATACAGCTTTGCTCTGTGGCGATACCCATGGTTGTTGTTGTACTGCAGGTAACACCGCGGGGCTCAGCTAATTACTAATAAATATTACCTCTGCTTGGTTCGGCCTTTCGTCAGACTCTTAAGTCAGACAGGTGCGCTGCTGTTAAATATAAAAGTATGTCGTTATGAGATAAAGACACATGGATTTATTTCGCTATGTATTACCACCAATATTATATAATCTGTAACTTTACAGTTTCCTAGTTTTAAACTTACTGAATACTTGACTCTGTACTAGTTCTTCTATGTCTCGGAGAGCCACGCACGAGACCGGAGTGATACCACGGCCTCATAGATAGCGGTGTGAAACAGCGCTTGCGCTGTGTTTCATCGAGTGAATGAGGATACAGGAGGCTTTTATCGAGTAACTAACTAACTTCATAGAGTTAAAGCCCGCAATCAATCTGCCGCCAAATGCAGTATAGCAATACAGAGCTAATTTCTTTTATAAAACCTAGGAATTTTCAATAGGTTTTTTTATGTCTACATGATTACTAAAGAACTTCTTTCATTGAATTTCTACCACAAACAGCTCTGTAATTTGTGAAGATGAGCTAAAAATCTGTTGTAATATGTTTATAGTTGTATCGTCTAAAATATTTCTTGGAATTATAAAACCAGATTTTAATTTAGAACAAATGATATCACAGTTTTAATTATTCGCACGGTGAAATCATACGCTTTCATGCGACGAATAATGTTACGAATACCGCTTTGACAGAGGTTAGTTTCCTTTGCAGCTGATCAAAGAAACCTCAATTAGTCAGGTGTATTGTGCAAAAAGACTGTAATCATTTCCCATGGCGGGTATTGTCGTTCGTAGACGGGCATTATTACATATCCCGCGTCACATACACCTAGCAGGGTTGCCTGCACCAAAGAACAATCAAATTATTCAAGTTTTATAGAAGTGTCTACTATAAAGTACATTGTAAGTTTGACTAGAAAGAAAACAAGGTATTCCTTTCTTAATTTTATGTTAAACTATTGTGCGTAAAAAGAGAATATTAAAAAGAGTTCTTAGACTTCAAATTTTATTATCATCACGAGTTACGTTCGCATTATTACTGTCGGTGCTAAAAACACCGATACCAGGAGGTATAATGTCTATGATTCATCGTTCGGAAGCGCTAGCTTAGAGAAAGTAGGTATGGTCTCATGAAAAGCATTTCTAGCTTCACACAATAAAAATATAACCGAACCTCGTCATTTATACCTAATATTATGAAGAGATAAAGTTTCTAACTTTGTTTGTATCCGATCCTGAAAATTCTTCAAGAGTGACTTAGGCCATATTTTAGTATGGTTAAAAGAAAAATTCTGTTAAAAATAATAGGTTAACGCCCAACGAAGTGGGAAGGGGTCGGCTAGTGTTATATATACCGCATGTCTCTGAAAACATGAAAAACTATTTGATTTTGAATATTTTAACCTTTTATTTAAATAGGACAGTTCTATATCTATGGTCTATATACCTAGGTTTTTCTTTACATTAGGTAGTACATTAAAACAATATTTTAGCTAAAAAACTTATTAGAATTTTAATTACTTGTATGTAATTATAATTACAAGAACATTTAATTTCGCGAAACGCTGAACATAAGTCATGAATGACGTCATCGTTATTTTTTGTAAATAGTAGAGAAGAAAAAATGTATGTACCTAACGCATTGAAATGTTGTTTTAAATTTATCATAACTAGTGTTCGTATAGTAGGCGAAAGTCGTCAATAATTATCATTATTGAAACTGATGTTTCAAACTATTTTTGACACTATTTTACATTCAACAATTCCACATCTGAGAAACACCGTTGGAAGCGAAGATAAAAATAAATAAAAATCTGTTCACAACAAAGGGCAAAATGCTTTTAACGTACAATTTTTTTGAGGATCTTATTTCATGGAGATGTAGCGTTCGCAATAGACAAACAATGAAGCGCAAAAAGGTTGATAGAACTAAATTCTAAGCACTGTAAAGGCAGATAAATGTGTCGGTTTGTTAGAACAACTTTTCTAAACAGGAACATTGTAACAAGCGTAGGTCTTCATTCCTTTCCTTTTCTCACCGAGGTGATGAAATAACCAAAGAGATTGTTGGATAGACAGAAGGCTGCAAATAACCTGACTATCACAAGGCCGATTTTTAATTTTCTTTTATGCTTTTAATTTCAGTTCGTAATTTCTAGTACCAGTTTTCTATTATTTATGGTATTTTTCACAGCCCTAACTCTTAACAATTGTGTTGTTTCGTTGTTCCTTATCTCGATGCAATGTGGTCGGTTCACATTGTTTTGTCGGAAACCAAGAATAATCTGCGTAGAGGTACCATAACAGCATTATAAACGGAAAATTGGTACAACCCACTCGGTTTATAATAGGGTTCATATCTGTCGTCACGTAGGCCATCTAACTTGATTACATTCGCCATGAGTTAATACATAATATACCGTATGTACCATGGTAATAACAAATAAATAGGCTACAAATAGGTTATATTCTCTAGTTTTCTAATGTTAAAATGTGTAAACCACGTTCACAAACGGATAAACTGTAAAAGACGACAGTCCGATGCAGTTGGCAGAAATAAATTTATAGTAGTCTTTTACAATAACAAAAATAAATACAAATAACGATTTGCTGCAATAAAATAAGAAACAAGAAATGAATATACCTTCATAAAAACGGACTCGCATAAGATTAAGACATTTACATTGTACCAGATTTTTACTTATCTAAAAATACTTTCAACACATAAAGGGACATGATGTTAAACCCCAGTAGTGAAAAAATAGCTACCTAACATCTGATAAGTCTTAATTGTGGTATTTCAATGAATAGTCAATATTTAAAGACATCTAAATGAAGTAACAGGTTTGAAGGTGATTCAGAAGATGATGTTATCAATACAAATGATGCTAATGAGTTGAACGCCCTGGTTCAAATTGAGCAGAACCTGCCTCCCAACTAAGTGAGTCTCATTAGCGATGGAAAAAGAACCATATTAGAAACTATATTAGCTAGATATTCTTAACATGATACAGCATAAGATAGATAATATTACTTTTATGTTCCTTTGATTTTTCATAAGTATTGATTCATAGCTATCTGCAAAACTAAGTTATTGTTGTTTGTCACGATCAGCATTCACATTGCATATATAACTGTCAAGAGTCCAGAAAAAATATAACTGAATTGATTGACTAAGATAAAATTTACATAGATGTCATTGATATAAATAGAGTGATTCATGGGGAAAGTTCATATGTGTAAGATATGTATATTATAATAGAGTAAATCCCATAATTTCAAAGACTTCCAAGTTAGGTCGGGTCGCTAGTATATGTTAAATACAATCATAATTTTACTAGACTTTGTGATCATAATCTTTTTAAACGTTATGTAATAAAATTAAAATGAATGAAATACTCAAGGAGATTCAGACATACTGAATGACCCTTACAGGCGACCTATGACTATAAACAACACCTTTCACGCCTTTACAGGCAGTCAATGACGATGACAAATTTATTGTTCAAGAGCACTTTTAATGTTCAGAGCGTAATGACGCAACATTTATAAGATAACCTACTTCAGTAATCCTACAGAAGTGGTGCTAGCCTTTGCCAAAAGGAACACGAAACCGCGTCGCTGCTATAAACAAATCTGCTGCTATTGAGCTGCTGCGGTGATGTTTGGCACTGTTCGGGTTGTTTACTAAGAATACTGGCAACTCGTAATGTATTCTATGTATATATATATATACATAAATGTTAAATTAGTTTGCGTATGTTTTAAAAACTCAAGAAGTTTTGTAACGATAGAGCTCAAATTTTGACACGATAAATAACCCCCTTCAACGATTATTTTTATGTACATACTCTTGACGGAGATCTACGGTTCTCGTTTCAAATTAACGCAAAGACAAGTGGCAAGATACAGTTAGCTAGAAACAAAAACTAAAGATAACTAACTATAAGATATTTTAAGATAAACTTTGGGTCCACTCCAATCAATCAATTATACATATTAGACCACAATAAAGAACGACTCGTAACATACGTTGATGAGGAATTCGATGTTTAGTCATTTCTAGAAGTAGTCATATACTTGACCGTCCGACCGTCATTGCTTTGCTTTTCCGTAACTCCCCTAAACCCGGTGGCGATACCATTATATTCTAAAAAACTGTGAACTACCAGAATTCTAGTGAAAGTCCAACCCCCCCTTCATTTCGTGTCTGGTTATATAGCTTTTTTTTATATATATAACTTAAGTTTTTATAATAGCAAATTTATCTTTTCAATAATATGGAAATAAATTGTTGAATATTGTGAAATTTTAGTTGAAAAAATTATTTTATCTTTAATATTTATTTATTATGTTTATATGTTATTCGATTTAATGATTCACAGATAATAACTTTATTAATGGTTCTCGTAATATAACAAATACTTTCGAGGATTTTAAGAGAAAAAAATCGTATTCAATTAACGTTGTGCAACTTATAATTTCTATTTTCCAACATCGAAAAACTTGAGACAAATGCCCACCGTAATCGTGAATATCTCCCTCCTTTCTGTTTCTAGACCATGTAAAATTTTATAAATACGGGATTTGGATATCACTTTCTTTTTAAAATAATGAATATTTTGTACATCTAGTTAATCCCATCCAAAACTCCGAAACAAATATTTGTAGGACATACAAAGATTCGGTCCGACCCGGGAATCAAACCCGAAACGCCAACGAGGCAGTCAGTTGTTATTGAAAATGACCTATATAACGTAATATTTGAATACATACCTGTATGATAATGGGGCTGATCCATAACCAGGTTGGTGCAGACGCAGTTGTGCAGGAGCGTATGGTTGAGGCGCGTAGGGCGCGGCTGGCGGCCGGGGCTGCGGCGGCGCCACCACAGCCCCCGCTGGCTTGCCACCGTACGCCAGCGCGCCGCCGCCGTGCCCGTGATCCGTCTGCCCGGGCCTGGAAACAAAGAGAAAGAACATGATTTCAATATTGCTCGATTGATGATATACATACAGAATATGCTCCAGCCTAATCAATCATTATAAAGTATTTATCTCACAAATTACATTTGCTTCCTTTAACACAATTTCAAAGTTTTAAAACAGATATTATACGAAATTTTAGTAAATATTAATAAAAAAATATAACACACGTTGAAAGACTGATACGACATTGATATGTGTTTGTACATAAATATATATATATTATCTAATCTGTAAATATTACATGAATAGAAGTTTATTATAAGTTTTTCTAAGAATCCCTATCCCTTTATACTATGTACAGAATAATGATCATGTCATGACGTCAATGATCGCAGGATGTATAATGAATAATGAGGCAGTATTTCATTAGTCACGATTGTAAACTAACCTATTGCTATTTTATGAAAAAGACATGCTTTATTGGGTATTGCTAAACATTATCAAGGAAATGCCTTATTAACTATCCTTCCTAATTACTTAACAAGCGTTATGTTATGACCACTGCCTTATCGCATAAAATGCTTAAAAACAAAATACAACTTGTTATCTTTAATAAAAATGAAATTAAATGCTTTTGTGAAGTGTTTTATTATTGTTTTATATTTTCGTCTACCAAAGTGTGAAGCCAAAGAAATTTTTATCGAAACCGCTTTTCGCTTTCGGCACCACACACTAACTTTCAGCTTATTCAAAAACTCAAAGAATATAACCACATATTTTCTACATGTAAAATAATATAACATAATTATTATTTATGTCATCACCAGCAGTCGTTTACAGTCCACTGTTCGGCCGTTATTTCTCGTTCCTCTGCTTAGAAAGGAGTATTTGGCCTACTATACCACGCAGTTTGTGATAGCCTTATCTTAGCAGTGCTATTTTTGCGTTTATTGCCCCCTAAAGCTAAAGCTGCCTTTTACGAAACCCACAGGATGAAAAGGGGTGAAGACACTACGTATTCTTTATCCGGCAATACACGAAAAATATTATCTATTTCAGTTTTAAAATATATAAAACTGTAGCCGTTATTCGTCTTTAATAACAATAAATTATGTGACCGCTCGATCGATATCCGTTCGCGAATAGCTATGACGCACGGGTCAGTCACCCTCGCAACTGAACGTGTGGATTGTATGGGAAGAATTAATTACCCACCGATACATCTCCGCTGAGGAATGGAGACACGTGCAAACGATTGATCAATTCGTCTATTTATAATAGATGTGGGTTAAGGACGCGTTCAGGATTACTTAATAATTTATGTATTAAGTTAAATTGTTATCTGTTCTGCTTAACATTGATTTACCAAGTTATTATTACCGTTGTTCGTTTGGGCGTAGGTCTGCTGGATCTCAAATAAAAATCTCTATTTTTATTCGGGTATACCTACAAGTTTGAGGCAGGTAAGATTTTACTGAATTCAAAAGCTTATATTCTATTGTACACGATTGGCGTCCCGCAAGGCCTCACGGCGTCACCCAAACTGATTCTGGCAGGCATTATAATAATGTAAATACTGTACGTTGACAGTTGGTGTGCGTATGATATTATAACTACAGACGCATTGTACATAGGTCGTAGTATCTTCTTCGTCAAACAATAGAAGTTAACCGAGAATAACTTGCAGTAGTTATTTAGAAGATAAGATTAAATGGTATCTAAAATAGTGATGCATTACATCACGTATATTTAGAAGGTTAAATTCTGCTACTAACTATGGTTCATTTATATATCCATTCAACAGTGGGGCCATTTTAATACAAATTTTACTAATTAAAAAAAATATTTGATAATGGCAACAATAATAGGAAAAATAAAACTCATAAATAAATAGAACACGAACAAGGAGTGCTATTTGTAGCACACTATAAATAACATGAAACGTTGCCGTTACTATTTATCAGTTACAAGCAACAATTAGCATAGAAACAACATTACACTGACTATTAAAATGTGTACATCGAATTTATTGTTTTTTTTGTACCATTAATGTTCCATTTCCGTGGTAATGATTCCGTAGCATGCTCCGAGTCGCCGAGCTCCAGGGACACACTACAACATCATTTAAATCCAAAATTGTAATTATAACTTATTTAATTTGTTTGCTCAAATTCTGCACGAAACAAATTAATATGGTAATTTAATTCTCCTAAATGGTTTTAAGAAAAAGTTTTTTCTTTATACAAAACTGATTTGTCCGGCACAATAACTGTCATATAATAATTGCAATTTTTTTTGGCTCCTTAGAGTTTAACCGTCTACCAGACACGTTCGATTTCGTGTGCAGTGTGTGACGATTTCCTAGTGCAAAACACGATAACACTCTTTCAAAATAAAATAAATGGGTCTCTAGAGCTTAGGTTCGCACGCAAACATTAGTGTAAACTAAGGGTAAATGGTAAAAACAACGAGAGTTTTTTATGTAACAACAATTTTTTTATTTTACTAAAATATTTCGTCATTTTTGATTATTCAGTTGTCATCGGACAGCAGAGGATTTTTCATGGATTCCTTTACCGTTATAAGGGTAACAAACCAGAAGCGAAATTTTACAAACCCCTCAATACAATTAAACTAAGATAAATAGAATTTTGATTGGACCATAGTATACCATACATGCCAACGACACCAGTAGGTGGGCTTTCCATATTACTCCTCAAGTTTACACTGTTTACAAATGGGTTTTTTCAAAGCATAGTCGTAATAAGAATTTCCTACGCGAAGTTCTAATTTGAAGTTACTTTAGTTTATTTTTATCTTTACTTTGGCAAACTCGAGATACATTCTATTACTTTTCACGGACCATTTTATATGTTTTTGGGTTTAAATCTCAGCAAGCAACATTTTGTATAAAAAATAGTTATACTAATTTATTAAAGGCGTCATCCCATGTGATGGGCTCAAAAAATCCTTTTTTTTTTTTGACTAATCAACTTGCTTTGAAAGAGTTTTAAGAAGAAGAGGAAGGAATACTCTATAGACCAGGCAACGCCGATTGAGGGTAAGTTGAGATTTTTGATCAAAACTGTGTTATTCAATCTTAGCTCCATCGCATCTTAAAATAAAGTTTGAAGAGTGCTGAACCAATTCAGCACACGAAAATGCATGGAATGAACTATTGACGATCAAAAATTTCTAAAAAAGATTTTTTATAGCAAAAAACAAAATTGGCGACTTTTTTCAAATGTCTGCCAAAAGTCCAATTTTTGGTATATTCATTTGATGACAGTCCATTCCACCAGCGGTGTTGCTCAGAACGCTGTAACTCATGTTCTATATCATATTTTTAACTTAAAGTTTATATTAATACTGTTAAAATATATGTTAATAAATGATAACAAACTTAATAAAGCTCTATCTATATACTGGTCGTAAAAAAAATCCTAAAAAATCCCTAAAAAACTGTCCGTCACATGGGATGACCCCCTTAAGTTCTTTATCTATAATGTTTCAAACATAAAAACGCAGTGAATTACTGCGTGTTTGATGTTAGAAACTGCCATTTACAATTGGTTGGGTAATTAAAATAAATTGCTGAAGAATAAAACTGCACTATATTACAATACATAACTCTGTCTGTGTATTTGTTAGGCTTTCACTGTTAAACCGCTGAACAGATTTGGTGGAAGTTCGGTATAGGACCTTGGAGAAGGACATAGGCTGTTATTTGTCGCGATAACCAACATACGCATCGCGGTCAAGAGCTAGTTAGTGAAGCTCTAATTTACAAACAAACTTTTCAAGACAATTTACTCAACAAGTTGCCATACATTATCACACATCTCACTCACAAACTCATTAAAAAAGTAATTTTAAACTTCGTGAACATGAAAATTATACTTAAGGAACAAAGTTTATGCTTTAAACTCACGGCAATTGAGACATATTAAGATCAGAACTGAAACTCGAATTTGTCGAACCAGTTTCACCATAAACTGCTGGTGTACGGTTATATCTACACAATTACTCACACAGTATAGACTGTGTGAGTCAGAATCGGAGAGCAAGTTAAGCGGTCGGTCCCGGTTGTCATGAACAACTATAGCAATCGTTATTGGGATGTCAGTGCCCTCAAATACACTGACAACTTTTTACGTGTGGATCGGGCCTTCATCCCACCGGGGATTACGGCGGGGCGGTGTATCGGAATCGAACCGACTGAAACCAAACGGTGTGCCACTCTGCACCTGAGACGGGAGGGATCCGGGAACCGCTTTCTTACGCCATCCGGACCCCTCCCAGCGCCTGCCCGCATTAAAGCGGGCACCGTCTGCTGTTATATACGTACGGCACACGCGTAATGTTGCCACTCGCGGCTGGCCTGTGAAGCGGATGGAGGGGAAAACCCGTCCCACTGGCGGCTTCACGCCACTCGTGTACCTCTTCTCGTACCTTGGAATTCAGCTACCCGTTGAAATACCCTGACAACTAGTTCAACCTTCGAATCTCACCCTTAGGGTTGCGGAGGTCCGATGCCAGTCGATCTGTGTAAAAGCTAATATTCAGGTAAAATTGGTTGACCTAGTAGCTGATCTTAAATAATCTTGGAAATAAATAATAATAATAAATTCAAAATTACAAAAGAAGATTTTTATCCAATTAAGTGGCAGTTTGATTTTTAAAGAGTATTCAATAATCCAAACTTATAAATTCCAAAATAACTCTGTCTTGTCTCTCTTTCTCTCTCGCTTTCACGTCTAAACCTCTGCATTGATTTCATTGAAATTTGGTATATATAATAATATATAAAAAAATATACCCAATATTTTGATTCTTGAGAAAGTACATACGACAGCAACATACTTTACTGCGAAAACCGACACAAACGCGGGCGGAACCGTGGGCATCACAGACAGATATTCAGATTGCCATCAATAAATGCACTAACTACTTTCCTGTATATAAAAACCTCTATCAATTCAAGTTGATTAGTGACTCAAAATTGGATTACGTGATTTACTTATAGGACGAAATATATATATATGTATGGCCTTAACCCTCTCCTGAGAGGAGACCCGAGCCCAGCAGTGGGACATTATGGGTTGTTGTTTGTTTGTTTGTTTATATATATTTGTTTGTATATATATATATATATATATATATATATATATATATATATATATATATATATATATATATATATATATATATATATATATATATATATATATATATATATATGCTTGACACATTGATTATATTATAATGTTCTCAACTTTATTTCTTAAGAAATCGAAAGAAACTGGTATAAAACATTAACAGTTCGGTATATCTGTCATGGAAATTTCGTAGTGTTTAAGTTTGACAAAACATACATATATACAATGTTGAATGATCAAATATTGGTGGTACGACCGCCGTATGCAGATCAAGAAACCCTCACACGAACCCACCCAACCGACAGATGTCCACAATGAGTCACGCACATTGTCAAGCAGCAGGCACTGACGCAGCGCACCTTACTCGGATGGGTGTGTGAAACGGATGTCTTATTTGTGTGCACTTTATAAAGTGCTTAGCGCGTTTACCTGCTTGGTTCATGTATGCTATAAAATTTATATTCTACTAGAGGAAACATATGTACAACTATGTAATTGTAAGGTTTCTATAAATATAAAAAGAGAAACACTTATAATGATATTTTTTACTCTAAGTATTTATACTATCTATTTGATACAACAGAATTCTACGAACACCAGTCGGCTTACTGTGACTGCGATGATATAACGAAGATAATATAATCCCAGAAATAATTTTCAAGAAAATGATTTGCTGTTCTTCGAAATAATAATAGTTATGCGGCATTCCATCTATTCTCTTGCACAATTACCATCGATATAACTTTCTAGAAAAATATGTGACATTTATCACATGTAGACGACTCGTAAAATACAGTAGTCCAAGGGTTATCAATAATTGTGGCCTAGTTCGTGTCAGCTCACTTATGTTCTGTTTAATGTAATTAAATGCCATCACCAAGAAATACTTTCTCATTCAATCAAAAATTGATCAAAAGTCGCTTGCGGTGAAAAGGACTAATCTTTTTAAAAAAAAGTTGACTGTTAAGTTAGAAACACATTACATATTATAATAATTCTGTTTATTTCCCAAAGAAAAACCCATTCGGCTGTCCCATAAATTGATGGTTATGTTGCTATTACCACAAATAACACTTAATAGTAGAAGTCCTATGATGTTATAACTCGATTAAGTATATTGTTTTCATTTTTGCAAAAAAACACGAGTCCAGATCTCAAATGGTCTTTATCAAGTAGAGCAAAACAAAATAAACTAATTAATAGATGGGTCAACAAGGGTTAGGATAATATCACGCCTCTTTGCATCAGATTCATTTGATAAAGACCAACTGCTGTCACGACACGTTCTGGTGACAGACATATATGGTATATTTCCTAAAGTATGGAAAATACTTGGTCCTTTATTCATCAACAACAAATTCAAATTTAGTAAAGAAAATGTATGAAGAAAGTGTCTACGTTAAAGTAACAATAGTTTTAGCATATACAAGACAAGAGAATACAAGAGTTTCAGCATAAAAATGTAACAAATGGAGAACGGTTAGTACCACAATCATTTCATGCTATGAAAGAGAAAAAATACCATTGTTGAATATTCGGATGGTGACGTCAGAACTCGGCAGAGCGTAAATCAATCGTGACTATTGTCTCTCGTGTTCAATTTCACAAAGAATGTGAAGAATGATTACGACATTGTATTGTCTCAATATTCCTTTATAAAAAAATATACAAATACTAAATGTAGGAAAAGATATTTAAGATTAAAAAAATTAAATTATCGATCAAACAACATGCAAAACAGATTGACATATAGTACATATTTTAAATTTTGTATTGCAGAAGATCAGAAATCTTCGAGGCAACCCTAAACGGTTAAAAGAAATGGTGCAAAATAACACTACCTGTACGAATGGGCCAAGTGTATTTATTTACCCGTATGTATTTCAGTACTCGATACTCTCATTGCCACTGCATCATTCACGCAGTCGTCTTTCCTAGTTTAAAGCTTTAAAAACTCGTAATTGAACCTAATTTCGAATTCGACTACTGTATAAAAAATATATTTTTATATAGAATGTGTTGCTATGGAATGAATTGAATATTGTTATAGAATTAATCACTAGAGAGCTCTGCATGTAACTAGCTTGCAGTTTCTTACATCCGAATCCACCGATCACACTCACTTAAACTAAATTGAAGCACATTTGGACATTTTCTAGTAAAATACAAAATAGGCATGTTGGTAACTACCTCCCACTATCGACGCCATAATAAAACTGGCCTAAAATTGTCCTCGAATCTTTTCAATCTAAAATTAAAACCTAAGGGGGATACCAGTTTGAATTTAACGTTAAAAGTATGTCAAATCCCGTATTTGACTGTTCCGAATATAAACTTCGGGTGTCATTCCAAAGACTTAAAGCGAATAAGTTTAAACGACATACCTAGGTAATTCAGTAGGTTAACGGATTTAGTTTGACTACTGCATACATACAAATTTCGTTTTCTTAGTTTCTGATACTTACTTTTGAATCTTATTTTTTTTTTTTATATTTAAGCTGCCAAAATGACTCTGCCTTGCCTGATGGAAAGCATGAGCAGAATCCAAGAGTGGTGGTCACCATCCTCAATGCGAAAAAGAACAATGCAGCATGGTGACCCACACTATGGCGGCCTGGAGGGAAAGGGGATGGTGAGGGGGATAGGGGGCCGTTGGATTGGGGTATGGGCCTCCGGTATCCTCACTCACTCGATGAAACACAGCGTAAGCGCTGTTTCACACCGGTTTTCTGTGAGGCCGTGGTATCACTCCGGTCGAGCCGGCCCATTCATGCCGAAGCGTGGCTCTCCCACGGCATTCGGGGGTCGTCGTTAGTGCAAGGCAACAGCGGGGAGAGCACGGGCGCGGCGCCACCGTCAGTTGGCGGGGCTGGGGACAACGCGACCGAATTCCACTAGGAGCACACGCGCACCGCCCTTCTTAGAATCTCATTGTACATATTTTAATATACAGCAAAATTACAGTCCAATTTGCATTTAATTGATACCCGTAGTTCACTAAGTAAAGAAAACTAACTAAAGAAAAAGTCGGCCAAGTGCGCGTTGGACTCGCACAGGAAAGGTTTCGTACCATTATTTATACATTTTAAGCGTCTACCTGTAGCCTTTATGAAACGAGCAAAAAATAATCACTTTAGTTGTATGGGAGTGTAAAAAATAATCCTTATATATTTTTTTTTAATCAAACGGACAGTAAAGTCTTAGTAATAGGGTCCCGTTCTACCCTTTGGGTACAGAACCCAAAAAGACCACTGATAAGATTCATCATCATAATATCAGCTTTAACAGTCCATTCCTGGACTAAGCCTCTCCTGAGGTGTTGGCCTACTTTGTAATGCTGGCCAGACGTTTCGGTATAAGTATTTGAGTCAAATTTTTCTTCTTGCAGTGATATAGCCCTGTATAGTTGCCTTATTTGGTCGCCATTTAGGACAGCCATGGGATGAATATATGCGATGACACTCTGACGTGTGACGGACGGCGACGGACAGAACACGGCTCTGCCTCGACCATTTTTGTACTTTTGCAATTGTGAATTTTCATCTGATTTTCTTGTTTCGTCGTTCTTAGACCTCTTTTTTTCGTAGTCGGGTTTTAATCTTTTTAACCTTTTTTTATTAATTGCAGAATTATAGAGTCTGTGTGGTAACTTTGGTGAGAACATTCAGAAACAGCAGTTATTTAACACTCGTACAGTAACCTAAGCCCTGTTTATATTCAGTTATTCTCAGAAACTGATCAGACCTCTTGAATCAGCCCACAAAAACGGCGCTCTTAGTAACCTATTTACACAGATGACTTGCACATACCAGTTATCCTACCTATGTATATATACCTATATATCATAGACCTATCCTTATTTACGTGCCACATGGAACTATGTAATTAAATAACCGCATTTGACTCATGGTTCTTATCGACTTATTCTAAACGACTAATGCAGTGTGAGGTAGTCATCTGTAATATAATAATAATATTATTCTCCTTAAATGATGAACTAGCTGAGCTCCGTGGTAGTACCCGCGGGTTTGAATTCTTTGAATAGGATATTGTTCACCATTTCATTGCAGTGAATTTCGTTTTTGTGGAGCCATATGTTTTTTAAAATAAAAGTAAGCCTTCAGTTAAAATCAAGCCAAAAACGAAATTTACTTCGATTTAATTTCTTTCGGTCCAGCCATTACACAGTTTATCGGGAACCCAACATGACAGACAATTTTTTTTAAGAATCTATATAAATAAAAATGAATCACCGAAATATGTATGAAAGCGCATAACTTTCGATCGACTGAACTAAATTGGATAATTCTTTCAGTAATGCGTTTTTTATAGCCAGGACAAGGTTTGTATAAAAGAAAATTAAAAGAAAACCGGAAGTTTCATATTTTCTTAGTCCGAGACTGTACACTTCCAGTGGGAAACTGAAAGGGGACAAAAATATATTGCTAATACAATTTTTTGGAAACTTTGAAATTCTTCATGAAAACAAAGTACGAAGTTCGCTAGGTCAGCTAGATTTTTACGGTCACGTGTTTGATTGCGATACATTTCAATAGTAAAAGAGAAAACTTTGATTAAATAACATAGTATACGTCTAACAGAATAGTTACTTAGTTTTTATTAGTTTGATTTTGTTTGCTTTCTGACTTGATAGCTCTTTGGTTGCCCCCGTTTATCGACTTGCTAAGATTCGGTAGAAAATAAGTAAAATACATATACTATGAGGATGATGCCTTTTCTGATACAACTATTCACATTTCATTACTATGGTTTGGGTAGATTTTAGTAGACTTTGAACCACGTACCTAACTACCTACTCGATTTATAACTTTAGATGTTTCCGCAACAATATTTGAAAGACATTCAATAAGAACAAAGAAAAAAAAAATTCGTTACTAAATATAGGTACCTACCAATGGAAAAAAATCCAAAAGTAAGGCTAAGTTCCACACTGTATACATATCCATAAACATTTGAGTATGTTCGTATATGCCAAGACAGCGAAATCACCTCTCGAGTCGAGTGACCTTCGTCCGCTAACAAACAACCGGCTGGCAACGCAGCGTAACGTAAAACCGACGTCCGTATACTCATAACTATGTACATGCCTATACACTGTGTATAGAGATTGGATCAAACAACGTTATGCTGTATATTTATTTATACACATGTACAAGCTCGATGACCTGCGCACCTCCCGCCCGCGCGTCCCCCGTTACCAGTGACGCATGCACCCTCGCCCGCAAGAGGTCATAACAGTTTACTCACAACTAAATATAAATGCGTCTTAACGTTACGCGACAAGGTTTAAATTTCAACGCGCGTTATTTATAGGTTAGGTGCAATTGAAGCGCAAAATGGCGGGAAAGCGCCCAGTACTTTTTCTTTCTGAGGTGCGGCAACACAAGTGCAGTGCACCGAGAGAACGAAAACAGACACTGTCCAGTCCGCGTTTAGTAGTATTAATGCGAAATGCAGCTGGCTTTCTGTCTGTTTACACAACCACTATTGTTAAGTTTACAAAAGAGAAGCGATTCTAAAATAATAACTTATTAATCTGATTAATGGTTATACTTTCTGAGGCACCTCGAACGTAGGGCGTTCGAAGTCAGAAAATTCCAGTTTAAGAGGAAACATGTTTTGATCTTGATAAATTCCTCGCATACCTATTTATTTCCTGAGAATTTTTCCTCACACTCTCTCAGTGTCGACCCGTGTTATTAAGGCTCAGTGTCCGAATGACACCGGGCTTCTGCTAATCACAATTTGAGTTTTAGATATTTGGGTATTTTTTATTGGAGTAGTATTATCTATGTACACCTGGCAAGATTTGAATAGTTATACCTACGATTTAGATTTTTCAAGTGAGTAAAAGTCCTTCATGCTCCTAATAATAGTTATTAGAATAAAGTTAAAATATATTTATCATTTAATATGCAAATCCTAGCAATAAATCATTTGTAAAGAAACACCTTTAAACTCGATATTTAAATAACGCCCTTATTACACTGATTACGAAAAATATATTAACATATGTAGCTATACAGAATTAATTAAGTCCCGCTGCTACTTTAACTACGTTACAATTAATTACAATACGTATGTACTCTATACGAGTTTTATTTGTCATTGCTCGGCAAGTTTAAACATTTATAATACAATTTATGTAAACAATGCGATACAACATAAATCTTTATAACAATAAACGATGTATGATTTACGGAAAAAACATGTTTTACTTATTCCCAAACAGATATTAGTCATTTCCGAACAACAAAAAACAAAATATGGACACAAAATCAACGTAAACAATTTTATGTGTATTTTACTTTCAGCCTATGATGTTCACTGCATAACGAAGGGATCTCTTCCAAAGAGATCCAACCATTCCGGTCTAGGGCAGTCGGTATCCATCCGCGGCCAGCCATATGTGTGTTTAAATACATTAAATTATTTAAATTAAGATAATGTTAATCTCTGGCTAATCAATGGACAACTTCGAGCGAAGTAAGTATAAGTTGTCGTGGTCGTGATAACTGTAAATTCCGCGCACGGAAATAGGTTTTCGAACGGTTTCACCGTTCCAAAGTTTGTTGGAATATTTCATAAAATATTCTCTCTGGCACAATAAACTTTTGCCATATTATATACGTACATTTATTCTCTTTTCATTTACGCATGCTGAAACTATTACCATAAAAAGTATCGGTAAACGTCTTTAATAAAAAAGAAATATTAAACATATATCTATAGTTAAGTCATACAAAGAACGATTGAAGGAACATGTAAAAGAAACCGAAGATGACTAATTTAGCGTTTAACCTCTATTAGAGGTGAGGGGGGACAGATTGCACATAATTGCCGCTTCTTATGAAATACCTTGCGGATTTTGGAAGTTAAAATCCTCCACACGACGTCACCATAAGGCCCAATAACATGACAACCAGTCACAGAGTGTTACGGGAAGGAGTAAAGCAGATATTATATACATTCGAGGATGAATCACGACGATGACAACCCTTCAAACGGTCAATGGCTAAGCGTTCAAGTTTTCAGGTAGTTAACGGTGTTTTGCAAATATACATTTCGAAAACATTGTTATAGTCTTATTGAGGTCGTGTAAATGTCTCGTTGACGTAACTGGGAAGCTATACATTACTCATCTTGAGAAATTATACTATTGAATTTAAGAATTTAACACTTTCGAAAAAAAGTTTTTATTAATAGTTGATTGAAATACAGTTTGGTACCCTGAAAACCTGTCTAAAAATAAAATAGGTACAGATGACGACTGTTGAAGTTTAAATTGAAATGAACATTTTTAAAATTATCTAGAGGTATTCTGCAATAAAAAAACATTCAGTAATGTAATTACGCAAATACAGTGTAGCAGTAATGACATAATATTTGTTTATAAAAGAGTTCGATAACACTGCTATTTTCCCCTCGTACATTTTCACGCCAGACATCCTATCAGACTGAATTCCAGGCACGGAAAGCGAGGCGTCTACAAGCTACAACTAGTTGTAATATTTTTTTTTTTTTTTTTTTTTTTTNAACAATATAATATAGTGGCAGGGGGTGCGGTAGGCGGTCAATATCCCTATTCTGACGAGCGGGCGTCCGGCGCGCACCTCGCATCCTGCCGATTTCACTTTCATTGGTGACGTATTTATTCAATGGTATCGAAACAACGCATACACACTCTTAATGTTTATCTTTACAAACTTTGATAGAAGCGGGGTGACGCCGTTTTATGACGAACTTGTTTATTTACATAATTTGTTTATTTATTTGACATTACTACCAGTGTTTTCTTTTTTACAGAAATGCATCATGTTCACCGTATCTTGTAAGTTGGTACAATACTTAATCATTTTGGTGTAATAAACGACAAAAGAAACAATACTTTTTAAATTTATCTGATATAATTTATCAATAATTGCGTACGTACATGCATGCGTTTAAAACGAATATAGCAATGACATCAAAGGGTATCAGCCAGAAGTAATATTTCAAGAAACAAGAGCACAAAAAATCACAACCATTGTTGGTACCGAAATAAATATGATTAATGAATTTATTTTGCAAATAGGTAAATATTTTTAGACACTTATACATGTATGAGGATTGGTTCTGGAATAATAATATAACTTAAAAGTGGCGGACGTTACTCCTTAATTTACACGTAATAACTTTTATACATAGGTATAAGTAGTTCAGTCAATCTGGTTGTGTGTTCCTATCGGACCATTTAGATCACCCGTAGTACTTAAGTATAGTAATCAAGATCTGCTGGTTTGAAACTGTTTTTCTACCAATTGTAGCGTCAAGTATGTGTGTATCCCTATTACCTCAAAGACCGCTTCAAGTTCCTTAGTGAAACATGACATGTCTAAGGTCATCTGAAGATTTGAGACTGAAGATTCCTCTGCATTCCACAACGTTTTATGGCCAGTCATTTACGGTTAATATTTTGGTTAATGTACAAGAAAGGTTCTTAGAGAGAGAAAAATTGCGAGGAAAATAATAAAAATAACATTTATATTTTTCCATAAAAGTAATAGAATCATTTAAAACATGTCTAAAATGTCAACAGAACGAAGTCTGTAGGGGACAGTTAGTCACTATTTCACTGGCAGATAGCTAATAATATAAGAAATAACACGCGGCCTTACCCGTGGTTGCTGTTGTACCGCGGGTAAAACCGCGGGGCTCATCTAGTTCTTAATATAACTCAAGCATATATACTTAACCATATTTGAGTATGAATAAAACTTTTTCTCGTGCCTATGGTGGTGGTATAGGCTTGCAGCTATAAATGCGACGCAGGCAGGTTTCTACCATTCTTGGTTCAGTACTGAAAACTGAGTGATGAATGAACAGTAAATTTAAAAAAATCGGCTAAAACTTATGTCTGCGTAAACAACGTGACATTTTATTGTGCTTACGCATATAAAGTGGTCTGTTTGCAAAAAAGCTGTATTATAATAAAAACTAAAACATATCTCAGAATATGTTTTAGTTTTTAATATAATACAGCCTCAAGTTGAAATCGTATATACAGTTAGTTCTTATGAATAATTAATTAAATATAAATACCATCATAGAATCGACCGATATGTCGTCGACACCATTAGTGCTGTTCGGACTTCGTACTGACGATTAAATTACAATTAGTAAACAATTACTGTTTTTAATCGCACCCTTATTGTCAACATCAGTATTTGATTTGTCACAGTATCTACATATTATATTATTCAGTGGAAATATATAGGTTTGTATATCATAAATATGAGTCATCTTTCGTACTCGTATGCGTAGGTAGACTTTAAACAGCCGCACTAAAACAAGATATTAATAAGAGATTGTAGACCAAATAGGAAATACGTAAATGGCCAGCAAAACAAAAACGTTTATCGCAACTAAAGTCCAAACTGATTTAAAAGCAAAACAGTTGTTTTGACAAATGTATCTAGGACCTTTTATCGGTAATACTGCTTATGATAGTATTTGAAAGTATAACTGATAGTGTGGTGTAGATAGGGGGAGAGTTCATATATTTTTACTAGGTACTTTGTTAACCAAACCGTCGTAGGTAATAAAGGAGTAACTGTATTCTTGCTTACCTTGGGACTTTAACTTTCACATGTACCTAAGTCATAAAAGCTATGTACCTGCTTACTATACTATAATTATATTTATGTTAATTCGCGTACCCGGAATTTCTTGAAGGAGCATTTAGAAACACATGGAACAGTAATGTCCCTTCCTGTGTAGTAAATATTAGGAATGGACATAATTTACAGTATATCCCTATGTTTTTAGGCGGGAATGTGCTACCACAATTAATAAAATTTAAGGAAAACCAAATTAAACTTTATGTTCAAGCGAATTCATGTTCAGGTAAATATTATTTTCATTTGTTCAGATAATTTTTATGTATACTAATATTACAATATTATAAAGTTTAAAGTAACTCTGTGTCAGCCTGCCTGTTACGCCACATCGATTTTAATGAAATTTGGCATGGTGATATGTACTTTAGTCATGAGGAAGGACATAGACTACTTTTTACCGCGATACGTGGACGGAGCCGTGGGCATAAGCTACTATATTTGTAGATTCGATTCTGTATTACGAGATACCTAAAAAAGACTAGACTGAGTACGAGGTGATCCGACAAAAAACCAGGGTCATCGACGTAGCCCACAGGATTAGCAAGCTGAAGTGGCAGTGGGCTGGCCACATTTGCCGAAGAACCGGTAACCGTTGGGTAAACGAGTTCTTGAGTGGAGACCGCGTCTCGGCAAACGTAGTGTAGGACGTCCACAAGCCAGGTGGAGCGATGATTTGCGCAGGACGGCTGGCAGGAGCTGGATGCGAGAAGCCATAGATCGAACTAAGTGGCGTGAAATTGGAGAGGCCTATGTCCAGCAGTGGACTGCGATAGGCTGATGATGATGATGATGATAATGAGTAGGAAATTTGAAATCATACGAGACTTAAGTCGCTTATATGTCATTTTTTACTGTAATTTATTCCTCGTAAATAAATGATGATAAAGAAGTATGCAAATTTTTACAACATAATAACGCCGAAGAAAATAACATAATACACATACACAAGTTACTTATTCTTATTATGTACTAACAAACATCTCTCGTATGGGTAAGGATTCTCAATACAATTTACATGTCTTTTAAAAATTAAATGTACTAAGCACATTGAGTATAAATAATTATGGCGGATAGTTTCCAAGAAACAAGGAAAGATTGTTCATAACATTTTTTTTTTTTTTTTTTTTCTTTATTATTTAGGGACTTTTACCCTATTAGGGTATGCCAGACCCATAAGGCCTTAATTTAATCAAATAACATTTAAATATTATATGCTAAACTGTACAATTTTATAGCTTTTTTTGATGTTGGTATAGCCAAAACACTTTGAATTATACCGACATCCAAATAATTCAAGTTCAACTGCTCCATTATTAAATTTCTTTTAGATTGATTCTTGACACATTCCATCAACAAATGTTGAACGTCGTCCACAATGTTACACATCTCACAATTTGGTGAGTTAGCTCTACGTATTAGATATTCAAATTTTTTTGACGGAATGTGTCCAGAACGTAATCTATGAGCTATTGTAACCCACGATCTACTTATTTCTAAGTTACCGAACCATGGTACATGAGGAGGCTCGGACTGAATAGTCTTGTACCAAATTCCTTTTATTTTCGACTGTTCATTAAAATACTCTTTCCATTTATTGTAACAATTAATTTTGAATTTATGTAATAGCTCGGAGTAATGTGGTTTAATATTAATATTATGCCCTTCCTTTATCGCTAATTTGGCTAATCGGTCCGCCTCCTCGTTGCCCTTAATATTAATGTGCGATGGTATCCATTGCAATTTCAGATTCTTTGAAGCACTGATATCACGTACCTTTTTAATTATAACATAGGCTATCGATACACCTCTGTAACCAGAGGCGCATCGAGCCAAGTGCTGCAAGGCGCTTTTGCTGTCTGTAAAAATTACAAAGTTTTGGCCACCTGAACCATTTATATGATTTAGAGCTTCTGAAATTGCAACTAACTCCGTCGTCATAATTGAAATAGGTGAGCAAATTCTGTACATAGCTGAGCCGCTTGGACAGTGATACGCGGCTCCATTACCATCGGAACTTTTAGAGCCATCTGTATAAAAATGTAGCCATCCATCGTACATAACATTCAATTCCTTCACTACGTCTAATCTTAAAGAATTAGCTTCGTAATCACACTTTGACTTTTTAATACAATTTAAATTAATATTGATAATATTATCCAGATCTATATATGATATCCATGTGTCAAGACAAAACATTTCAAGTGGATAGGATGAGTTTATTTCAATATCCTTAACATCAGAATGAGCATGTAGAAGTAAAGGTTTCTTTTTAGTTTGCCAGTATCTACTATTTGATATCAAGTGAAGATTGTTCAATAGCTCAATAGTTGGGTTATCAGTCCAAGATATTGCTTTCGAGTAATATTTATAAGCAAGAAATGTTCTTCGCACGAAAAGCGGTTGTATGCATAATTTACTTTCCATAGCATATACTGGCGTGCTTTTAATAAAACCACCTATGATTCTTAAGGCTTGATTTTGTATTTTATCAATTTTACTTTACAAAATATTACATTGCCAATAGTCGAGACACTGAGTCATAGATCTTGGTCTAACCAACACATGTTCCAACTTGTTTTTTTTTGCACAGGAAGATGGTCGATTGCACAGGACGTTAGACGATGGTTCAAAGAGGAAGCCACGTCCAGCAATCTGGTCGGTTGGATATTTATTTGTCGATGCATTTATAGCGACTGTCTGATACCATGGGGTCAAAGGGTGAAAAACATATTGTGTATATCATATAATTATATGTTTTCTACGCCTCGAAAAATCGATTCACAGTACTTAAAATATAGCTTGAACTCTGCGACAATTGTATTTTAGGAGTGAATTTTTATATTTATAATCTATTACATTTCATGCCTTCGTCATTATTGTGAAAAAACTGGCAGGTAAAGAATGAGAATATAGGAGATACAAAAAAACCCTCGATCACTTCGTCCGTTTCGTAGCCATGTGTCTCAGAAATCAAGACAAATTTTGACTGTAGTAGAATGACACGATTCGTATACAAATGGTATAGGTATACTACGAGCTCAGGTCATTAAAAAAAGCTCGTACGTATACTCTTTTACCCTTGTTATATGGTCTGTACCTACGAGATATTTAGCTAGCTCAATTCTAGTTCTACACAACTCTTAATTATAACTCTATCCCATTCGCATATGATGCTTCGGGTAAGAATAAGGTAAAAGGTACCTTTTATTCGAATTAGGTAAAATCACCTAGAAATATACACAAAACATAACCAAATAGCTTTTTAATAACTATTAATGTCAGAAGAAATGATTTATACTCAATATATTGTTTACATGGGATTTGTTTATACATGCACTTAACTGTAATATGAAGGCTTAGGTTTTTCTAGAAGAAACAAGGATAAAGCTAATCGATACGGAAGGAGTCGCCAATCATGGGAGGGATTTCGAGACATCGAGAGAGGATTGTTTCTTAAATAAAGAGAAACTACAATTCATAACTAAATGGTTTTGAATAACAATCAGGCAAACAGTTTACTTAAAACTATTGTTAAAAATACGTACATATTAAGATTTATAACGCAATAAAAATGAAAAGTTCGTAAGTCATTAATGTACTTTATCGCGGCCCAAGGACATTATGACTTACGACAGAATCGTACTAGCTAAATCACACACAGTCCGAAATAACCTTCTGCATCCTTCAGCTAGACCAGCAGGTAAAATTATTCGGTCTGAGGTCACCTTCGATGTCTTTATCGTCCAAACAACAGATATCGTTCATGCGACTTAAGTTCAAACATAAATAAATAAATATGTTCAGACATTTTAACACACAACGCCACCTAGTCCCAAACTAAGCAGAGCTTATACTATAGGTTACTAGACAACTGATATTAATACTTATATACTTATAAGAAATCAAACTCCAGTAATTTAACTCTATCGTGTGATTATGTAGCTATTTTCCTTTGTTAAGTGCAGACGATTATTTCTGAGATTGTGGATGAGTTTAGAGTAGTCCTATTCCGCATAATAGTTTACTGTGTAGAAACGGACTCCACACCGTTCCCCGTACTCTATGCTAAAATTTTCTTTCAAAAGAGAGACCTATGTGTGTCTATATAAAGGCTGTAAGATAATAATTTTATCGTTACTTACAAAATTTCGTAATTGAAACCTTACCGTTAGTTCAAAATAAGTGAGTCTGATTTAAGTGACGAGTGCATGATATCACGTACGAGGTACCTACAGTCGAATAACAACTTCAAAATTTAAGTTTGTTGTAACAAACTTACTAAAAAATTGCGATACTTTTAAAATATTCTTTGACTGTGTAATTGTTTTTCTTCTCACTACAAACAAAGGAGCAAAAACTATAAAATGTGGGTCTATCACTACCTGTTATTTGTCAATAATT
Source organism: Hyphantria cunea (assembly GCA_003709505.1). NCBI lineage: Eukaryota > Metazoa > Arthropoda > Insecta > Lepidoptera > Erebidae > Hyphantria > Hyphantria cunea. The sequence goes on along the minus strand of PKRV01000459.1, from coordinate 309,528 downwards.
AATCATATGCTGTATCCTATGTATCAAGTTATTTCATGCATATTTAAAAAAAATATTTAAATATAATAATTATAATGAACAAAGATCACAATAACAAAAAATTCGGCTATCATACAACTTCAGGACAGTGGGACATCAAAATCATCGAAACACGCATAACATTGATTACCGTCCTGTCAACATGACTCGTGGCACGCACGTGGCTTTAATAAGTAGGTCAACACGACTCTTCTCCATCCTTATAGGCTTTGACCACATATAATATGCTGATCAGAAATGGCACGAGCTAAACTGTACTCAAATGTACGAAATGCTAAGAATGTTGTTCTTATCATGTCATACTTTTTAAACTACATATAATATGCCGGAAACGATATTTTAAATACCCCATTATTTTTGACGTACCATAGGTTTAATATCTTCTGATGTAGTAATAAATTACAGACACTGCAATTTTTGTGTTGAAGTATCACAAAATATTTTCATAGAAACGTTCATTGTGTGGTCTTGTTAATTAATATAAGTACGATAGCGTAATAAAACAATCATGAAAAGTATATTTTGTGTGTGATTATATAATACATTAGAAGAACGTATTTCTAAAGAATTTTTGACTAGTCAGTAAGTTAGTCAGGGGCAGTACCTATTTTGCATATGTAGTTTAAGGTTCGTATGTATTAAAAGTGATATTTTGTATCTGGAGTTTGACTTCATTTTAGGTTTTTTGTAGACAATTTTAAATGTAATTTAACAGGTGAAGACTACGTCTTTAAATTAGATGAGATAATTAATTGATTCTTTATTGATTCATTACCCTACAATTTAAAAATATAGAATTAAGTCTGTTTGATTAACTACTTACTATGATTTTCTTCTACATGATCTTAGAGGATTATTAGAATAGGCAATTTGTTTTGTTACATAGGGACTTAAAGAGGAGGGGTCACTTGATGGTAAGTGAATACCATCCTTGGGCAGCATCAACTGAAAGAGTAACAAGGTCTTTCAGGTTTGCGGTTTGAATTGGTACTACACTCTTTTCTGTTGTTAGATAGGTCTTAGAGAACGTAGCGAAATGTGGATGTTTTTAAAACTCTTATTAATTCCGTAAATGATAATGAAAGTATCGTGAGGAATTTCTCGAATTATTATAGTAAAAGCAATAAATATAAAATGTAATTTCTGACAAATAGTAAAAGAGAAATGATTTAGCGAATGGCAATATCTAGTTCTGTTTGAAGTTTCTATTTTGTTTGTAGAGATAGTTAAAACATCCTGTTCAATCAGCACTTCACAAAAATGCGGAGCAGTAAAACGTTCTATGATGTTGTAGATTAGCCTATATTCTACTACTTGGATTGGACTACACGGTTGGCCTAGTGGTTTCAGTGGTCGCCACACCACTTCCTACTGTGCCATGTACAGTGGGTTCAAATCCTACATGGGACAACACTTTGTGTGATCCATAAATTGTTGTTCTAAGTCTGGGTGTACTTTGTGTCCGTTTCATATATGTTTGTAAAGATCCCCGCGACACAGGAATGTATATTCCTAATGCGGGAGTTGTCTTTTAAAAAGAAAAAAATCAAAAGAAAAATCGAATTGCGTAATTCTCTATTTAGACACAAATTTTAGGATGTTTAGTTTTATAGTTTATTTTTAACTTAAAATACAGTTAGATTGTTATTAATTACATCATAGATCATTTGTTAAGAATATAGCATGACAATGAATATAATATTTCGGACATAGGACATCTAACACACGAGGTCATCTAGTCCCAAACTAAGCGGAGCTTGTATTATGGGTACTAAGATAACTGATATTTTAATACTTATGTACTATTTTTTTTTTGTAAATACATACATATATACATAGAAAACATCCAAACTCCGAAACAAATATTTTTGCAGATCATACAAACATTGGTCCGACCCAGGATTCGAATCCGAGACCTAATGGACAGCTGTCGCGTATGCTACCACTGCGCCACCGAGGCAGTTGATTTGATTGTAATAATATACAATAAACTGCTTTTGGTGGTTAGGGGTATTTCCAGAATAAGGCAGACCTACAATTGACCCAATATAACCCAAAATCGATCAGGGTGCAATGGGAGAGGCCTGTCTAGCAGTGGACTGCAATAGGCTGATGATAATGGTACCCAATGTGTTTGTAAAGGGTATACCTATATACCAACCACTTCAAAAATTGCAATTTTTAAGTTTTTTTTCATCATCTCGATAAGTAATTATTCAGTAGAAATATTAGTTGTAATTAGGATCTCATTATTTATTTAATTCTATCAGTTAAGAGAACGTACATAGATATAATTAAATCACCGAATGACTGCGTTTGTGGTTATTTCCAACTGCCAGACACACATGTGTTATCTACTATCGATTACCAGAAATATACACACCTACATGATTATTTCAGAAAACAATCGTGAATACAACGCGTCCGCCTATCATTACTCATTAAAGATTCAGTAGACCTTTTTCTTTTTACGTCCCACAATGATTCATATGATATTATTTCATTCATTTTTTTGCACATTGCTTAGTAAGAGGAAAAAGCCATAAAGTGTAGAAGCATATACTGTTATGCCTCAGTCTTTGAAGATGTAAGTATCAAAAAATATATATAAATTCTTAGCAAACTATATAATTTATGAATGAATGAATGAGCCGCATATGATCGTCGATCGCGAACTACCACCACATCAGACAATATTCTCCGCGTAGAAAAACTCATTTTGGAGGATCGTAGGATGAACACCTTCAATATCGCAAAATAGCGGTGCGATAGGTTCCTAAGCTGTTGAACTTTGAGCAAAAATTCGCTGCAAGTCTCAACGTCTTAACCTCGATACAATATCGGAATTGATGTGGGAAGTATTGGAACACCTCCCTATACAGTCCGGGTTTATCACCCTGCTACTACCACGTTTGGACCACTAAAAGAAGTCCGGATGTCTAAGATTCAACACCGACGACAAGGTAGAGGAGTCCGAACGCACATGGCTGTCCGAGTGGCCCAAGGAATTTTTCAATACCGGCATCTAAAAGCCTTCGGTAAGGTGAACAAAATCTGTAACTAGTGGGAGGAAGTACCTAAAAAAACTGTAAAGTTTTGTAAATTTTTTCGATAGTAAATAAACATGTCAGAGCATTTATCTCGATTACCCTCGTATATCCATACTAATCCATACAACGTGGGTTCTAACGTGTATTATAAATTCGAAAGTAACTATTTCTAGTCTGTTGTGTTTTCCTGGCTAAACAGCTGATTATATTTCAACGAAATCAAAGTACTTACGTACTACTTTGATTCTAGAGGAAGGACACGGGCTGCTATCGCGATAAGCGACATACACGCGGGCGGAGCCATACCTAACATATTTATCCATTGTACCTACGTAATTAATTATACAGACATAGCTATCTTCCAAGACAAATAACATAATTGTTACCAACCGGCATGCCAAGCGCGGTACAATAGATCAAAAACCTCCTTTCTAAGGTTTACCACAGTATTGTTAAGGAAAAATAAGGAAATAGTTCATTCTGGAACAACATGTGACATGGTACGCCATGCTGCCAATGTTATAATTTGAGGTTTCGACTTTCGTCCTCATCTTTAAAACGTGTATACGTGACAAGCTTGTGATATTGTCCAAACTGTTGGTTTTAGTGAAGCTGTGTAATGCATCTGTTCTGGCTGTGCGGTAGCCTTATTTCTAGTGATGTGGTGTATGACATGACCAGGTTTGGAACAGAAATTCATCTGTATGTATACCTATAGGTAAACATTATTTTAAAACGAAATATTAAAAAGTGTCTATCCACTTCAGCAAAAGGTCCGCAATTCTAAGAAGCATGCATGCTTATGCATGCCTGTCTATTGTACCTACTTATACATCCTCTATGGCTACATAAGTACACCAAGTGTCGATGACCTCTACAGGACAACATAAGGGTACTAGCTCTACCTAACCAAATCGAGATCGGTTCTTCCCAGTGAAGCATGAAGCGTCAATAACCTCTTATGTTCGCGAAATAAACGATATCAGAAACATTATTATCCATAACAAACGAATAACATTGATAAACGGTAGCTAACCGTGATAACGCTCGTATAGTTAAGTCAATGAGGTAATTGTAATGTCACATGACTCAGCCCCGTATACAATAAAAATATAAACAATTATGTATGCACAGTACCTCGTTACGATGTCAATCAACACCTCCCCGGATTGCGTGGACCACACCATAATAAACTATAGCACTACACTAAACTTCCACCTGCGCAGAACCATCTCACGGACGGATAAGGACCTCAATATACGTTCCCGAATGATAACGCGGCCAAACAAAAAAAACCGGGGGTCCTAAGAAGGTCGAATCTGGTATTTTTTTTTCTGTTATAAGCTGGCAACGTCGCACGCTCGCCGGACGGACGTGCGTTCGGCTCGCGCGCCGCTCATTGGTTGAATGCAACGGCGGCCATCGCTGCTCGTCGCGCGTTCACCCAATGACGCCGCGTCCCGCACGCCCCGCCCACATCCTGTCGGCCTGTTGAATGAATTTCGCGGCAGTCGTGCTGCGAATGTTGACCGACTCGCTCGTGTTCAACTCTACTTGGGAGAAAAGGATGACTGACTACTCGGTCAAGCTTACGACAATGTGAACAAAGTTTCTAGTGGCATATTAAAGTCTAATCTTTTAGTCAAAATTATCTATTTATGAATAGTAGTGTACTTAATTAGATCAATAAAACGATAAAGCCAAATATTATAAAGTTGCGTGAAGATAAGTTGATTAGTGCGTTACATGTGTTGATAAATGTGTATTACATTTTGAATCAAAGAATTTACTTAAATTAATAATCAATTCGAAAACGCGCAATTTGTACATGAGCTCGTAATTACCGGAGTTAAACCCGATTCATACCTGAAACAAAAAACCAAATTATTAAAAAAAAAGTAATATATAACGGTTATCATTTATGAAGTGAAAATTTGATATCCATGTTAAATCAACACATGAAACAGTGCGACAATTCATTGTTTTTTTGGTAAAATAAAAATTAGTTGCTAACATTGTGTAGATCGAACTAAGATAAAATCCTTCGTTTATTGTGATAATGATTTCAACTTCTTCACATTTAAAGTTTTCAATTAGGATAAAACAAAGTATTTCTTGCACGTATGTTAGGACATAAATTATGTTAAAAATAAAGATAGCAATAATAGTAACTAGTACCTAGGTAGCTACAATTGTATGAAGTGAATTTCAGATTATCTTGACAAAATGGAAGACGTGGCGTGTGATTCAATAACATGGCGCCTACAGACTTAGGTAACAGAAAAACACGAGAATACGAATTCCCATACACAGTAAATAAATAAGTGAAATATGAATTAACTAAAGATGACTTAGGTGATTAAAATTAAATAAAGCTGTGGCAATTAATTTCAGTTTGTTATAATGTTTAGATAATTGAGTTTGGTATTAAAAATGATGATTAATTGACGGGGCGTATACATATTAAGAGGGCAAATGTGCAATAAAATAACAACGAATACGAAATAAAAATATCAAACACTTGTTCTGTTATTTTGAATTATTGAAATTAAAATAGTGATATGACCATGATTGCTGTGTTGATGTCTAAAGTATCATTCGTATAAAGCCAATAATATCGATTATAAGAATCTACACAAAGATTCGTAAAATCGATTTAATATCTCACTAACGGGCGAAATGTTGTTATACCTACATAGGAACCTTCTAGAATCACTATTTGTGAAAACAGCATTCAAATCTATCGCGTAGTTTGAAAAATCTACTGAGTGTACAAAACGGGAAGTGATTTCGTTTTCTATACTATTTAACGTGTAAAAATACATATTTAAAGTGAGTAGATAGATCGGACACTGCTGAAGTGCATATTGTGTGATTGATTATTGCGTTTAATTTAAATATTATAAGTAAACATATATCTTTCCTCTTATTCCTACCTTCCTATCCTGAACCAAAGTAGGCCAAACTGTCGCGATGCCAACTACCAATTCGTGGGATCTATTTGATAGTTATTTTAGTCTACAGCTTAAGTGGCATATTAAATTGCGTAAGGTTAGGAGTGGGTACTTTAAATCGTAGTCACGGTATTAAACTATTCTGATATTTATCAGCAATAGTTTTAATAAAATATAGAAACATGTTTTTTAAATTTAATTTGAAGTTGATAAGTAGTTTTTTTACACAGCAGAATTAAAAACATGTTTCTATATTTTATTACATATCGTGTTTTCTTCTGATGAATATCTTGAAATCGTAATTTAAAACAATGACATCGAAACGTAACAAATGTCAGTTATAAACACAAATCAGATATTACACAATTTTGATTCGTTTTTCTAAATCAATACAAAGATAACACAAAAATTCATCTACGTTAAATTCGCTTACAAGTCCCATGTTAAGAATGACACTGGCAGTGAAATGAAATATTGCAATATCATTACAAACTAAATTCAGAGAAAAACCAGTCTCACAAACACTATACTATACTACTCAGTTTCATTCTTAAATAGGTAATCTACCTAATTAAATCGTAAGATCTATCTACCAGCGAAAGACGTCCACAGCTGGACATAGGCCTCTTCTGAGCCTATGTACGATGGAATTGAATTGAAATTGAATGTGAATGAAGAGAATGTTACCGAATGATATATGATTGAATCGATTCAACGCCACGTGGTGGGTAGATAATAGGTATGTAGCAAACAAGAACATAAATTACGCCGCAACGGATCCGGGTTACATTTGCAAACAAAAAGTGATGCAAAAATGAGGAAAAAGGCAAGGACTTGCCGTTTTTTTCTTGGAAATTTACTGAGAAAATATACGTTTATATGTATCTATAGCAACAGATTAGATATGATAATTAATTGGATTTAAAACATTTTTGATGAAAGCAAACGTCAATTATTCATAAAACTTCTGGTGTAAGGTTAAATAAATGAAACACATGCGACTTGGATCTTTGTAGGTTCTTATTATAATTTTAAACCTATTGCAGGCAGACAAAACCTGTAATTTAATCATTTACGCCCTTGAGCAATGAACGACGTATTTCTACATATACCAAAATGAGCTCTGTATCTATTTAGGTTACAATTATGTATGTGTGGGTGGATACAATGTAGATGTATACTTGTGTAGTATCTGTGGAATGTGAGACAACGTGAGCGTCTGGCGGCGGCAGTTTGGCGCGGCGCGGGCGCATGAGGGCGTAGCGCACTAACGCACACACGCGCAAAACGAAAGTGCGCGCACACATACAATCTCTACGTGATGCAAACAAACTTTTCCTACGTTCTTTTCCAAACGATGCTTTTCTTGATAGCTGAGTGTATTGCTTGAACGCAAGTGATTGTATCTCTTGCTTCATTTAGCGCAGTATTTTCACGTGAATTCACCTATTTAGTCTTACTAAATTTTAGTCTTGATACTATATATTTATAAAGGCAGGGTAGGACGTGTCTGTCCCAAAATTTTTGGATGTATACGCGAGAGCAGTGAGCACTAATATAATTTAGAAGTAATTTTATTTACTTCTCCGAGAATCCTTGAGACCAAAGTATGTTAGCTCTAGCTAAACCACTGTTTCTAATCATCTTTTACATAAGCTATATTTTACTTTATCTCTCAATATACATACATTCTCATAAATAATAATCGTATCTCCTCTATTCTCTCTCTCTCTCTCTCTCTCTATTTCTTCTATTCTATTAGGTCTATACTATAATACAATGATTTGCCTCTAGAACTAAGGATGATTTCAGGATTACTTAAAATGTGAAAATTCTGCAAAGAATTAATTCTAATTATCTTATTACTCGTAAAATATTAAAGTATCCTATATACCTACATCGTTTGTATCTTATGTACTTACATCTATCGAGTTCATGTCTGCACTCATTTAAATGTTTTATGATAACAAGCCACTTGAAGTCTATATATTTATAACTATGTGCTGAAGTAGTTCTTACAAACGTGATATTATATCACAAGTATGTTGAGTTAGTGTCCACATAACTAAATAAACACACGTATATTTTATTCATAAAACTGGAATTAAAAAAAGAAACAATTTTTTTTCGTTGAGTTCGTCAGATAATTGTTGTATATTAAACTCTACCAAAGTCTGAGTACAACAGGGAGAACTTCAGAAGATGACAATGCATTCCTGGAGCTCCTTCAGATGCAGCCGATGCAGGCCGCCGCGGAGTTTAGTGGATACACCGGTTTTTCGGGAATCCCACACACATACTTTCACACTGTATGGTGAGTATGGTGTGAAAAGCATTCTCCGAGTAAAAAAGAGGATATGATCGTTATTATCATGTAATAAAGTAGAAAACAAAAAATATAAGTAATAGATTTTTATTATACATGTATAAAAATTAGAGAAGAGTCGTAGAAAATAAGATGGTGCAGGGAACTGTTTCTTAGTTCTCAAATTTTTATAACTGACTTTGTTTAGGACAACGAGGGCAGATGAAATTAAACAAGCCAACCGTAACTAAGAAATAAAAGGAAAATGCTATAGATATTAACCAGCCCCAATAACATCCGAAATGAAATCAGCCGCGTCTGAGGCAAGGTCGCCAGTATTCCTAGAGGGCTCGTTATTAATTACGTCCTCTGGCTTGTTGCCTAGCAACTAAAATACTGACTTGTTTGCCAGGCTTTTTTGTAGGTGTCTTTTATCAATCGATTTTCTGGTAACATTTATAACATATATAAATGGCATAGTGTTACTATTTTCAATGTTTTATACTATTATTTTTTTCTACGACATTTTTATTTATACATGATTACTTATGTCAATCAATTACCTAATATGTTTACGAGTTTATTTACAATCTTGTGTGACGTCAAAACAAACATTTATTTCATAAGAATTAATTTCTATTTTGAAGAAGAGTACATGCTATTGATTAATTATTAGTTGAAATATTTTTTAAATTTAGTATGTAAAGACGTTTTTATTTCTGTTTATTTATAATGTTAGGTTTATCAATATTAGATTATCTATATCAAAGGCATAAAACCACAGATTAAGTGTCACGACAATATCACATGATTGCATAGGTGAGTCAACCCTTAGGTGTTTCAGATTTTACCATGGAAAGCATTATTAATGACATACTTGAAAAAACTTTACGTAAAAAAAAAAATAATAATATATATTTTCATTTCCAAAAATGTCAGTAGTTATACTACAGACATGCATTGATTAAAAAGGATCACAGATGGTAGACATATTAATTCCATAATGGAGTACATTCCGAAGCTTGAATACAAAAGGAACAAGAAAGACTTCCAAGTACCAGATGGCGGATAACAAGAGGTTTTAATCGAGACTCAAGTATGAATTAAAACTTAAGACATACATACATATGTAACAGTAGACGCTATGAACATCGCTGATTATTATTAAATTGTGATTTACATACCTGATTGTATTATTAAAACAAAATTATGTACCAACTTGTCTTAAACTTGTTCAATTGTGTCAAGATAGTATTTAGTATAATTAATGGATTTCAAATAGGAGTTGATTCTATGTTTAGTTTATCTGCAAAAATGAGTACTTGTAGAATAAGATTAAAACCTACATCTTTATTTATGTTTTTTTTTTGCTGACTTTATGCTGACCTCAGATCTAATAAAAAAAGGTATATAACGCATGTAGATTAAGAAAGTGAAGCCATTTTTTTAAGTATGAGCGAATGACGGATAATTTGACACTTTTTAAAAATAATTCCCCTGGAAATTCCATAAAAATTACAATTATGTAGATCTTACATATTTAATACTCTAAAAGTACGTGGTTAAAAAAATAAAGTAACATTTGAAGGCGCGCTGATTATTTGTCAATACGTGATTATGTCTCTTAAATAACATTATTGTTAAATAAGGTCTCAGTTTAACCATAGCTTGATTTATTATTTGTTTTAGTAGTATTTCAATTCTGTAAGCAATGTTAAATGTTACTAAATAAGAGCGAGTAACCCCGAAGAGCAGTAGGTGTCACCACTAGTAATGGCGGCTGGCATTCTACGGACAGCCACCGCACGAGGTGCACACGTGCTAACCTATTAGCTCTTAACTTAACTTAATCTTGCCAATCGCATGTGATTTTATGTGAATTTGTAATACAACTAAATAATAAGATGTTGGACAACACAACTGAGCTCTTATTTTGAAATTCCTGCCGTTGCACCGCTCACAATGGCATGTGATAACCAAGACCGCTATGAGGCGCCCCGTCTGACGCTCAATACTTATGTTTCACTCTCTAATTCATTATGTGGCAACGAATTGACCTACAAATTATTTACCCACATTTCTTGGCTATTCTTACAATCAAGGAACAATTAAAGTAACAAGTAAGTACCTATATGGAACACCTTTTCTAGTTTACTAGAAAAGGTGTTCCATATAGCTTTAGCTTACATAATAATAGCAGGCATAAGTTTGAATAGGAACAGCTGATTCAGACCGAGGACAGTGTCGTCACCTCAAGGTCCCGGGTGAGCGAACCCCCTCCCAGGATAAATTTGATTTGGCACCCCTCCGCCCGCTCCAGCGTGCGCTGTCTCGCACACGAATAGCGGGAGCGACGAAGCTCCCGGCATCTTACGCAAACAGACATACCTACCCATCTTGTACAGTATTTGAAGGGTGGTATCCTTGAAAATGTGTACCATTGTGTATTTGTATTAAAGTAAAAGCTGCGTAGTTCTAAGAAAGCGTGTCGAGGAATGACCAGCATATTTGTTTACGGTAGGTATACAATGAAATACCTATTCTGTAAAGATAACGTTATTACATATTTTAAAACTCATTAAAACAAATATATATTTTATCAATCATTTTATAGCTTTAGGCAGATATATCTGGTGTTATACTACATCAATGTGTATAAAAAATAACTGAATCATAAATTTACATCTGATCTGATCTATTTCTACGAATTGATTAAAGAGGTTATTTTTATGATAAAATGATAACGGTAAATATTGCCGTAGTTGAGTTTTCTCCACTTCTCCACACACAAATATACGCATAACTTTGTAAAATTATGAATTATGTCTGATATGTGATATTATAATACTTATTTCTGTATTATGGTTACAACGATGTAGAATGTTCTCGATACGCTTTATTTGTCCCTTTTTACTAGCAGAAATACAACACGGTGCTAAGTTCCCTTTTATCAGTGTCTTTTGTTCACGAGCTGTGTTTTGTGAACTACCCATCGAGCAAGCTAATCGAATAGAAAAAAAGTACGTGCGTACAAAGTACACATGTCAGAAGTGAAACTTCTTAACTCTCTCCCACCTCTCGCTCCATGGCACTGTGCGTGATACGACAATCGCTCTATCTCACTTTTTCTCTCGATCTTTCTCACTTGCTTGCTCCCTACTCTCACTCCATCGCTAGTTGCTTCATGCTACGTTCGCCCTGTCTTACTCTAGAGAGAGACCGATTGAGAGCAATCGGTCTCTCTCTCTTTTTCGACACTTCCGTTGCATACTTGCGTGACGTTACATTTGTAAAAAATTTACCCTCATGCGCTTAAAGAAGTTTCACTTCAATAATAATAAAGCAGCGGTAAGAGAGTTTGAGCATTTTCTACTCCAACTTGCCTTCGGTAGGGATCTCTTTACTGGTACAGGTAGATATTGCTGAACTAAACGACGGCACCGATGGGTAATATAAGGATACACTCATTAAATCGAAGTTTAGAGAAAGAGTTTTAATATGTATAGGAAATGTTAAACTAAGTTAGAAGTTGATAACTTCTAAACTACAACTGTCGGTTTGTCGGTCTGTCGTAACTATCCTGAAAAAACTACTTCCACCAAGTAGAAATAGGTAACTATCTAATCTCACATACATTTACAACTTCTGTGGTAAGCACCACGTACGCCTAATTAAATATAAATCAGTGATAAAATTAGGTATAATAATATCATTTATTTCATTAGATAAGCGAAGTTCAAAATGCTTGCTATCTCGTCTAGCAACTGTACAACTTTCGTGCACTGTTGCCAAGCAAGATAGTATGTAGGTAAATAAAGAATTTAAATAGGAATTGAACCATCGGTCAGTCTATAACGTGCCAATACCGCAGACTTTTTTAAATTTTATGGATTTAAATTTTAAATATATTCTCACCAAAATTATCGATGAGGAATTTATGGCAAACCAAAGTTGATCGTTAGCAAATTAGATTGCTATGTATGAGAATTGCTTTGTTATCGCCACGCAATCGACATGCAACCTTCTCAAACGAAATCTAGCAAAAACCATACAAGAAAATCATTAATTTTCTCACTTTATTCCTAAGAGAGGGGTAAAATAATTACTATGATGTTTGTCAGTCAACCACGCCAAGCCAACAGATTTTGATGGAATTCAGTATAGATATAGATTATAGTCATGCGAATTTTAGTCTTAAAATGTGATATTTCATTGATTTGTCTCTCCTAAAATATGGAGAATTATTGTCAATGAAATAGTCTCTCTGATCCGATGGCATATTCTGTGTGCACAAATACAAATAATTCGAACAAAATATTGATAAAATTTGATTATTAGAAAGTTTGATACAATTTAAACCTAAGTATAACTAGGTTACGCGTAATGTTATTTTCATTAATCTGTTGACATCCGCTTTATGTTAACAAGCCAAGTTCCGCCACATTGTTGTTATTTTCTTATTTCTACCATTTGAACTGTGACAAGAGATAGCGCATCATCATCATCAGCCTATCGCAGTCCACTTAGTTCGATCCATCACACCACCTAGTCTATGGACGTCCTACACTACGTTTGCTGAGACGCGGTCTCCACTCAAGAACTCGTTTACCCCAACGGTTATCGGTTCTACGGCAAATGTGACCAGCCCACTGCCACTTCAGCTTGTTTATCCTGTGGGCTATGTCGATGACCTTGGTTCTTTGTCGGATCACGTCGTTTCTGATGCGATCCCTTAGAGAAACGCCGAGCAGAGCCCTCTCCACAGCACGCTGAGCGAGGAAGGGATCAACATGATGTATAATATTATAAGCTAGCTAAAAGTAGCACTCGGTTAACTCAGTCGAACGAGACAAACAACACTACGATATTATCTCTTGATAACAGATAAGTTCGCGATTGTTGTTTGATAAAAATACGCACGAGACCGCGTTGCCGCTCATCTCGTGCTGCGGGACGCAACGTTGCCACGTTGCCACGTTGGCGGCCATTTGCAATTCAGATGAGAGCTAGTCAGTTGTTACGCCACATACTCTCAAAATAAAAACAATGTTTTAGTTATAAAATATGGCGGATCTAATGTGTTGCTAATAAAATCAGTCTCACGTCACTGCACTTGTGCTTGACTTGCAAAATATTAATTACATTGTAATCATTATAGCAAGCAATTTCTGTTTCTTAAATTATCTAAAGTTGTAAATAAGCGTTGTATAATGGGTATTAACTACAAATTAAAATTAATATTAAATAAAATTATAATGAGTTGATGAGTTGAGAGATGTGTAAACGTTCACTCAATTTGGAGAGTAAAACATAGCTTGGTCAAGATTATCACTTGTTTGCATAGCACCTAAGTTACCAAATATAAGTATATGTTTTTGACGATTTTAGTCATATGCTAATAAATATCATAGCCCAGTTGCACTCGGTGTTTAGAAACAATCACCGAGGGTAAGCAACGACGGCGCGGTCAGTACCTGGATGGGTGACCGCTGGTGGCATGTTACAATGAGCGTCTTCGTGATTCGGAGGTCACGTTAAGCAGTCGGTCCCGGTTATTATCATATGATAACAGTCGTGAAGCTTAGTTGGAGGCCTTTGGGCGGCTTGAAAACACCCAACGGTAAGATTACGTAGTCACAACGTAGTCTTGCCAGTCCCCAACCTGCACTTGGCCAGCGTGGGGACGTATGGCCTTAACCCTCTCCCGAGAGGAGACCCGAGCCCAGTAGTGGGACATTATGAGTTGTTGATAATAAATATATATAAATATATAAATTTAACATTTCTGTATATAT